>CAWUFW010008768.1:600000-851169 GCA_963921515.1 Calotriton arnoldi
TACCAGCATGCCTCCATTAGAGGAACAGGACTTCCTGCTTCATAGGCGAGTTATGATTTGGTCATGAGTTTACTTTGTGTCCAGTGAATGGAAAGTCCTGAACGTCGTGATCAGCTCTTTAAGCTGGACTGTCACATCAATTAAAAACCAGGGAAAATCTTCAATGATAGGGGTAGTTCGTGTCAGGTAAGGGGTTACAGCAAATGTCACGGTTGCAGTATGTTTTTCTTCGGAAAACAGGTAGACACAATTTGTTCATTCGAGTTGCAGAATTTTATTGGAATTCATTCCAGGGATTGGAGGAACAATTGAGTATGTTGATAAACATAAGTTGTGGCAGACGTGGTAAAGGAGAAGAGATGAAAGTGTGAGGCTAGTGGCTGGATTGTGAGAAAAACATTAAGAATCTATTGTAGTACCCTTTGCTGGATGATATAAGCGCAAAATGTGGGCATGTTCTGTTGCAGGTAAAGGACAGTCAAGATGGATCAGGGGCTTTTCTAGAGCCTGTTCAATGATGCATTGTGCCTTGGATGAGAATGAATGATAGGAAATCCCCCCTTTTATTTGAAGTCCTAGCACTCCATCAAATCATGGCAATGACTTTAAAGACAGTGTTAAGAATGATGTAGCCACCAGAACTTCACAAGGACAGGCGGGCATTAATAGCACTGAAGAATTAACAGCACAGCATAAACCGTGTCCTAATTGACCCTCTGGAGAGCTAGGAGACACAGCTGAGCTCAAGGAACACTGACGTCCAAGAAGGGCAAGAGATACTACAGGGTCACATTGATCTCATTTGTTATTGGACCTGGTCACACACTGGAGTCCCAGCAGATGGAATCAAGCGATTTATAGTGCCAAGGTCAGCAAGGAACAAAACAGAGAGCCTACCTAAGTCCATCACTCGATGAAGGTCTAACAGGAGGAAGACCATCGGAATTCCAGTCTTGTTAAAAGCCCTGTAAATGGAGTGAAATTAATTTTTGGGGTTTCTAAAGAAAAGTTCCATTAATTGCTCTTTGTTTCGAAACAATTTGCATAACTTTAAGAGTAAAGTCTACGTCAGTCATCTTTAGGATGGGATGGCAATGGCTGGTTTCAACATTAGAGACCTGATGTTTGAAAGATTTGTTAGCAATTTCCTAGTAGACAACTAAAGATAATAGAGAGATTGTGTAGATATTCATGGCGAAGTAAGATATACCACACGGGTAGTGCAAAGGTCCAAGTATTACTGATGCCCTCACAGTTACTGCCTGCTTTTAAAGTTACATTTCCATTTGGCAAGTCAACAGGTTCATGGGTATTATAATGCAACTGAATAAGTGGAGTACTACATTAATCATCATTAGTTTTTTTAACTCACCTTGAGAAGTTCTGTTGATAAAGACTTAACTGTTGCTTCAAGTTTTCCAATGTGAACCTGCTTCTTCTCTGCATTAGTTTCTAGAACCATCTGAATCAAATGTAAAGAAAAATGTAATTCCACTGAGTCAGAAAAAAACATTTTGCTTTACATGCAACCCCTGATTATGTAGCGATTCTTTCCATAATTATCTCTGTAAGAAAATGATCAAACCTTTTGTTCCTGTGTTGCATCAAGAACTTCTTTAGTCCTCATCACTAGCTGGTCTTTGTCTTTGACCTCTTGTTCCAAGACAGCCACTCGAGTTTGCAGTTGGTTTGTGTGCTTCTCTTTCTCATGGCATTCAGCATCAAGAGTGGAGTTTTCACGCCTCAGGGACAGGACCTCTTGCTTCGCCCTCTGGCATTCCTTTGAGAGAAAAACGGAAACAAAACCAAATTAAAGGAAATGTGCACTGGAGATATGCAGAGAGTATGGGCACTCACCTGGGAGAACTCAGGTACACTTATTTTAGATCAATGCCACATTCTCCAGACATGTACAAAGTATAAATATGTACATGATAAATCTATAGGACAACAATTAATTGGCAATGGTTATCTAGAAAATCTACCTGCATCCAGCCACTGTAGACCAATGTACGACACAACTGCCTTACAGGATGGGTCTGCCGGATCTCCAGTTGTACTGCTGGGCATACCAATTAAAAAATTGCAGGATGTTACTTTTAAAGCCAGACAGCTCCCTGATTGGCAGTATGTTCAAAGCTATGCTTTTAGACCTAGATGAGGTAGGCTTCATGTACAAATTTGGTGCCCCTAAATATTTTAAAAAGGTTAGGCTGAAGACTATCTATGGCGGCTAAGGTATGGTCGGAGTGTCGGGTTTGTCTGGGATTGTCCTATTACAGTGAATGGGCCCCAGTGTGGGACTCCCCAGGAACACCAGAATGCCTCTTAGATGCTTTAGCTCAGCCATTAAAGGAGGCTGGAGTCTCACATTGGAAGGACATAGTGGATGGCTATAAATGCTGCCCCAGGGAAGTCTGGAGGAACCTCACTAGTGGAGCTCTCTCCAGATTTAAGTACTATCAAATTTCCTCATGGTGTAAGAGCCAATGTTGGTCTACCCCTGAGGATACCATCATGGAAGATGACTTACAAGACCCAACTGTCAAAAAAAAGGAAGTAGGACTGTGGTATCACTACCTTCTTGCTGCAGCGGATAGAAAAATGGAGCGTCCATACTTGGTCTGGGAGAGGTGCTTGCAGAGTGAAGATCTGGAAAATGTATGGCAAGTATCCTTCGATATTTTATACCCATTGATTAAATCTGCTGCACCCAGGAAGAATCACTTTTTCACACTCCACAGGATATACTGGTCTCCTTTGAAGCTCGCCAAAATAAGGGGTAATGGAGAAGCAAAGTGTTTGAGATGCGGAGTCCCGAAAGCGGATGACGTTCACATTTTTGTGGCTTGCCCCGTGATTCAAGAATTTTGGGGCAGTGTGGGTAAGACCTTGTCCGATGTTCTTGGCGTTGAGGTAAGCCCTTCTCTTATCCTTTTTGGTATTGTACTGAAGCCCGAAGGGGTGCTGGGGCTCTCGGGGTTACAAAAGTAAACTGGTATTCTACCTAGTTCTTTTAGCAAGAAGGGAGATTTGTAAGTTATGGCGCCAAGCTGTGCCCCCAACATGGAGAGCTTGGTGGAATGCGGTACGATATTTTAGAGATTTGGACCAAAAGGTTAATCTGAATAGAGATAGATCAGATCTGGGGTTATTTTGGAATCAGTTAGACTGTATAGATGCTGTTTAAACTATTTTACACTATCCAATGATTATACCTCTTGGTCAGCTCACGATGTGTGGTGCGACTGGGCTTTGCATAAATAACATCAGCTGAGTCTGGACCCCATAGATAAGAGCAACAGGGGCGGCACAGATCGAGAGGTTGTTTCATCTACGGAGGTCATATGAGGATTAAAACATTTTTTTTTTTTAAAAACACAACTGCCTTACAGGAAAAAAATCCCATTAAAGCCCGGTCAGCAAGTCTCTTTCCCATCTTGTCTACAATATCGCAGCATTAAGCAGAAATGTTCCGAAGAAGATCTTGTTCAGAGAGGTTGTCTAGCAAAGAGATTTCCGTGAATTATATCCTGGACAGTAACTGTACCAATAAAAATATGGTTTCTCTTTTTCTAGCACCAGAACATTGAACTTTCTGGAAGAACGATCTATTAGTTACTGAAATCTTCTAATTTTATTCAGGGGAGAATCTACGAAGATTGCCTCAATAGCACCACCTAATCTTACCAGTTGTCACTTTCGAATGCCCCTTCATTTTTATACTAATTTGTATGGCTGGGGTTTTCAAAGTCATTGGGCACCTGAATTTAGTCACTTATCACACCAATTGAAATATGCACTCAGTCACCTCTTCAAACAACAAAGGAAGCGCCGGGCAATTGTGCAGTAAGGATCAATGAAGGTGGAACTATTATGGGCCTTGAAAGGCGAAGCTTCACTCAAGGCAGCAAAGATAATCTTGTGATACTTCATCAATCATAACTTAGGTTTTCTACTACAACTTGGATCATATGGGGAAGTAGACATTTTAACCTGCAATGTAGATGAGGAATGATACCCATGAAACACGCTGTGAAATAAATGATCCCATTTTACCTGCTCCCGATCCTGCAGGTAGCCATCTTCCAAGAAACCCTTAACCTTGTCACCAGATGATAAGCAGAAGTCTTAGTTAAGGGAGTGAAACATAACCAAGGTAACCTTTTCAACTTAATCTTCATCATTTTCCAAAATCTATACAGGCAGCTCAGAAGGCACCTTAACGGGCGGATCTTTTATAAGGGGTTTGTAAACTTGGAGAATACAGCGGATTATATTAACAGGACAGATTTTGACTGTGCTGCCATTGATAAGGATGCTCTCTTTCAGGTGAAAGATTTCCTAGCTGTCAACAAGGTTGTCATTGACCCAAAGTGTGTCATTAACTGGGCTTCTGTCATTGAGAGTAACCTGTTTGACAAGACTGTTGCTAAAAAAAGATGTGGTTGACAGTATGTTTCTTGTAACAGGCGTGGCTGTGACACAGTTAACCAATAAAGGCTTGTCAACAAAGGGGCCCTCATTAATGGACTCGAGTTGATGAAATAGTTGTTTATAGAGCTCCCTATGGTGAAAAAAGAGTTGCAAGTGTAGTGTGCTGGTCGTAGGGAGCACCATCAGTGAGTATTTGACAGTAAATATGGTTTTGGATTTTGTCTGATTCTGGTCTAGAAGGGGCTTGAGCTTAGGATTCATATAAAGCAAGCATGTCAGTCTTAAGGCTTCCAACTAAAACCCCTGAAAATAGCTTTTCTCCTATTGGTGTACTCGCTCAGCACTGCTTCATAGCCCAGTAGTAATGTAAAAACTAATGTATACAACATAATCAGGTTACATTTGGTAGACACTTGCTAGGCTTACATATCAGTACATTTTTTGTTTTAATAAGGGGTACACCACAACCCCTCTTACTGCTGGTTTTACTTCACTTTATCTCCTTTTTCTAAGAATTCCCTCCATCTGATTCAGACTGGAAGGGGAATCCCGTTTCACCATCCTTCCTCTCTTTCTTTCCTCTTCTCTCCCAGTGTTCGGACTAAATGCTGTCTCTTACAGTATCCCTCAGAGGACTCATTACCCTGGTAACAATAAGCAATTCCTCCCTATCCAGGATCCACACGCTTGCGGTTTGTACCTTCACTCTTTAATTTCCTCCGATGTCTCTTCCATGACAGAAGAACTGCTTGCTTCTTCACCAGTGAACCTGCAATGGACATGGCAGAAGGACACCCTGCCACTCACCTCTACTGGAGTGACAGTAATCTTTCATTTGCTTTGTTCTGTTAGAACGTGATTTAACGAGAAACACGGAGCTAATGAAATCAAAGGAAATTCATCAAGTTAAGGTAAAGCACATGGACCATTACAGTGCTTCAGTGACTCATTACTGCAAACATACCGCTTCTGTAAAATGCAAACAACAAAAATGCTTATTTTTAAATTGCTTCAGTGAATTGTAATCCACAAATAGTACCATTTGTAAACCAATTTGTATTGTAAGAATTGGTGAAAACCATATAATTCCATTGAGATTATTTTAAAATCAAAACTATAATACAAAGAATTCAAAAAAATCCTCACATCATCAATTCCAGAAAGCTTCGCTTTAAGTTCTCTGATCGTAGAGTCAGCTTTATATCGCCTCTCAGTTAACTCCTTATTGGCAAGCTCCAGCTCTGTAAGTCGGTTCTGTAGCTGTTGGATACTTTTATGATGTAGGCTTTCCAGCTCTTTCCTCTGTTGTTCACTTTGCTGCTGCCACTGGGAATGTGTCTGCATGAACAAATGGACATCAGTGGACAATATGGAAAGACAGACATACATAAAAAGATGACTTGAAAAACAATAGATCATTTGAAGTCTCAAATAAAAAGCAAATGGCACTGATAACCTTCAGTGCTGGTGTATTCATAGATTCACATGCTTGAATCATTCCATGTCGTGCAGCAGGGAGATCACAGTGACATTACATATTTATTAATTAAAAGTATTTATATATCACAAACCTAGTCATATGGACAGCAGAGCATTTTACAAATACCAATAGTCAGAATTAAAAGTCACATGGTATGATAATAAATGGGGAGTATAGAGTTAGAGAGATGGAGATGCGATCTGACAAAACACGGATTGCATCTTTACCTCTTAAACCTGGTGAACTCATGCTTCAAAAAGACCGGTAAAGTGGCCACTAATAAGGCTTACAAGATAGTGGGTGAATGCCATCTTTCAATATACAGACATCCTTCCATTTGACTTTGTATACAGTCGTGGTTGAGAATGCTCATGACAAGATGAGCAAAGGCCTGCACTCCCACACAAAGCAGGAGAAGCACATTCTAAGTGTTCAGGAGCTGGGATGTAAAACCCTGTGACATTAAGTCATATTGCATACTTGTCCTCCCCTCTTGCAGAGGTGGTGTGGGTGGTTCACGAGGATGACTAGAGGGTTGAAATTCATTTGCAGGAGATCCTTGCACCAATACTCGCTATATACTCCTACTACATAGTGGAGCAATTAGAATGATTACAGATGGTCCCTCGTGACCTTGCTGTGCACTTTGGAAATCATTTAAAAGAAAAAAAACATACCAAACCAGTTTATCAAGCACTTTTCCCTCGACCCAAGCTGCCAATGTCTGCTGTTGAAGAACTAGGATGTCTTGTTTCTCCATGTCTAGCTCCTGAGGTTGCCAGTGTTGAAAACCTTTTTGCAGCTGAAAAGGATCCATTATCTATTTGTAAGTCCCCTTGATCTACTTGGAGAATGCACCAACTCCTAATAAGTATTCCTACAACAGGGAAATAATATTGGCGACTGCCATGTCGGAGTCTCTTCATACCGAGCATGGCACTTTACTTCTTGATCCTCCAACCTCTGCACCGTAGTTTGGTTATACAAGACATTTAAGTCACAGTTGCTCTCTTCACTAGCACAGCAGCTCCCGTAAAACAGGGCAGAAAAGCCTGGAGCCTCAGGCAAATTACTCCCCTGTTTCGTAAATTTGTGTGTTGACACTGGATTATCTAGTAAAAGTCCTCTGGAGGATTCCTACACTGAATTAACATTTGTGTGGACCCTTTAAAGTTTAGAACTACACTGAAGTTGTGATCTTGTTGCGAGTACTGTACTACTGTCTTTAGTTGATGTGCAATATGCCCCCACGTCATCACATGTTCTGCTATTTGCGGCCACTGAAAGTCTAACTCCTTTTGTGTAGGGTGCGTGCGAGGAGGACAGAACAGTATCTGTGGATAAATGGAGGACTAATCATAGGAAAGACCTTTAGGATCAAACAGTACTGGAGTGGGGGCTTGCAAAAGTCCTTGGCCATGGAAAGTAGCTTTTGCACCCCATCAAAAGATGAAAAGGCTTTGGCTCAAGTTGCGTCTAGGACTCCTCCCAGATATAGTTGTAGGATAAGCTTGATTTGTCTTTCTTCAGTAGTTGCCAAATAATGAGACAGGATGCTGCAGACAATTAGGCTTGCTGAGCTGCATTTCCATCCATTTATCGGGGAGTCTTGGGTAAGGGAAAACCTGATGACCTGGTCTACAGGGGTGGGCTTCCATTGCGGAGTGTGTGGGGGGAGGGGGGCAGGCAAGACATTTCAGGAAGATCCTAGAAGCAGATCTGAATCCAAACAGAAGAGTTCTGAACTCATAATATTTGGCTAACAAGAGAAAATCAAAGTAACGCGTGAGGTTGTCGGTATACTGAAACATATCTAGAAGACATAAGCAAGTCATACTCTATCTGCAAGACAGTGATTGCTTCCTGTATGCTCACTGTCCAGAATAGCTGTTTCTTCAGACACTTATTGAGCGGTCTGCGATGCAGGATGGATCTCCAACCTTCAGCCCAGGAGGACAAAGGCTATTCTCTTTTTAAAATGATCAGGGACCACAGAATGAGACGAGGTCTAGCATACTGTGCAGTCGTTATGGACATGGTGAGGATACAAGCATATCAGACACTCCTTGTGCGGGTGAACATTAACCTTGAAAGATTCTTATCCTCTGAAGTCAACTCAACTATAAGGAAAACAGTGCCCTTTGGTAAAGGAACCAAGAAAGAACGATCCTAGGGTGACAGGCTGAAAATGGGCTTGGAGTAGATTATTGAGGGAAACCTCTGCATGGGGACTCCCCTCAAACACAAGGTCTGTTAGGAATGTGAATTATGATGGTCGTTGGAGGGGGAAGTGAAGTTTAAAGTGGTTTTGAGACTTACTCTTCAGAAATGCAAATACTAGACATACATGCATATGGTAAAGGATTCTCATGAGAAGTACTGAGCACCAAGGGCCTGATGTACAAAGCCCTTCTGCAATTACAGTGTTTGTTATTGCAAAAAGCCCTTTTATGACTTTTTCAACTTATAAAAGAGTTTTTGCTATCTTTAACAAATCATAAATAGGGGGGGGGGGAGGGGACATGAAAGGGACATCCGCCTTCTATTTCAGATTTGAAAGGAAATGGATCAATGGTTTGTGATTGCAACTGCGATAACAAACCACTGAGGAGTTACAGGTCCCCAAGTAAAGGTGGTAACTAATTTGCAAAGGGCAAGGTGTCCCCTTGGAGCACCTTACCCTTTGTGAATCATGACAGCAGTTGTGGTAGGTCTGCAGATAGTGCTCCTCAGAACCACAGCTTGCGAGGGTGTCCCCAAACTAGACAATTTTAAACAAATAAATAAAAATAAAAAGCAACACTAGTGCCTTTAACGGACGCATGCTACTTTAAATAAAAAAATAAAGGTTTTCCGTATGAGAAAGCAAAGGCAGGGATCCAGGTCTGTTGTCCCTTGCAGGCCTCCATCCCTCCACTGCCTGCCATTTACGGAGGTCACAAATTGAGACCTGCCTAAATAATATTCATTAGACACACGGTTTTGCGTTCCCAATCACAAATCAATTGAATACTTCTGGTTGCTTTGCGAAAGGGAATGATACATAGGGCCCTAAACATATTAATGTATTATATCACATCAAACTTCTACAGCACACCAGAACAGCCATTGTTTTCATGGCCTTTGAACTTTCTAGCATTCATCCTAAATAGCAGATAAGAAACTGTATAAGGGCTTTTCATTATGAATCAACTGTATGGTACTTTAGATATGGTGATCAGAGTTTACGGCTATGAACATTTAACTGTGAGTATATTTTACAATGCTTGCAAATTGGTTTAATTTAACATACAGTCACTGAAATACTTCAAAAACTACTTAATAGTTTTCTTTGTTTTTTGTTGTCTAGTAATCAAGCAACACTACCTCGAGTGGATCAGTACCTAGGGTACTTTCCCCAAAATGTCCTGAATTTCTGTTTTGTGCTAATCACATGCTGAACCTTAAGTTAACTACTGCAAACGATGCGCTACTTCTAAAATTATATATTTAGGTTTGTCATCTCAAATCTGTAAGTAGTAGCAAGTACAGCTAGGAACCAACATATGAATCATTTTATTTAACTTTGTATTCACCATTCACTGCAAAGTTAAAGGTGATTCAACAAATATTTTAGTTTATTTTGCTCTCAAAAAACTGCACTAAGGTTCTTGAACCCAACTTTATAAACGCATTAAACACTTTGAAAGGAAACTACTAGAACATTGATGAGAAGCAAAACGTAAACATGGATATGAAAATAATTTCCAGACATGGTGTAATACCTGAAGAGCCTTTTCCTTTTCACGTGTGAGCTCCTCCGAATGTTTGTTCGTTAATGTAGCTGCTTGTGTGGTCCATTCACTTCTTAACCTGTCAAGTTCCCTGCTTTTTTCAGACAAGGTCTACATAGATTTAAAAAAAAAAAAAAAAACGACAGTTCAAGCAACATGCATACCCGACCAATCAATCTGATCAAATTACCTTTACATGGTTAAACACAAATAGTTTAGCAGGGTCGTCATGCATCTTTCACCTCATGTGACACCACCTTTCAATTAACATTCTAGAAATAGATTGTTTGCATGATTTTCCTATCATAGTAAATTATAATGAACTATCACCTGGGAAAGATGTAATTCTTTTCATTTGACTCAATACGACAGTATGGGCAACAAATAAGTGAAATAACTAAAAGAGATCGTTTGTACTGTGATCTAGTACAATGGGTTAGTAAAACGCCACTGACTATACAATACGCACATCATTGTTATTACACAATAAGCACTGACACTCGTTTTACAAACCAATGCGGGACTAAAGACTGAGTTAATGTTGCCTACATTAGAGTGTGTGAGCCTGGAATTGCAGGTGATGGTGTTGATTTATAAAGTCTATCCAATAAGAAAGTCTACCTAATTAATATTGAAAAAGCTTGGTTTTGTAACTTAATATTTAAAATTATTATGTACACAATGGTTTTTTTTCACAGTTTAAAGCTAAAAGGCGAACTGGGCCAACTTGCCTCTCCCTACAACTTGGCAAATGAAATCTCAGGAGGCCAAAAAAATCAGGTTAACAGGCCTGTATAAGGGTAATTGTTCAAGCAATATGACTTTAGGGATGATTAACGTTTTTTATCTGATAAGGGAAGCTGTAGGTCAATTTCAGATCTCAAGGGATAGATAGATCATGGTCAGTCTATGCAATAATGGGGGAGGAAGGGTCAGACTTGCTTGCAGTAAGCTGGTGCAGCATAATATTGTATGCGATTAGAGCTATTGTTAAGGATCCCAGTAGCCTGAAATTATGATCTATGATTAGGGCTCCCGGTTTTATGGTATATTTTTAAATTTTTTTTAACATTTCCGTCTGTATTCATCCATATTTATTTTTGGGCCATTTTATTGGTATTTTTCCATATTTATTTTGTGTTTTGAGAATAAATGGAGAAGTAAAATGGTATATTTCCACGTTTATTTCACTGATGCACATGCACTCATACCTGGATTCCTGCCACGTTTTAGCTAAATAGGCAGCCAAATATAACAAAACACTACACCCACAGGTAAATATTAGCATTGCATTCAAATATTTATTAGCATATGCCTGTATTTAAGGAAATGTAATTTTTTTTTTTTTTTTTTTTTTTTAACTCCCCAAGATGTCTATATGCTCAGCTATTGACTAGAATTAATGAAAGACAGCATGGAGAGTCACTCACAAGAAGCACAATTTTCTGCATTTTTCTGCTTTTAAAAATAAATACAGACAGGAAACATATTGTTTACTGTCTGTATTTATCTGTAAAAATCAGTAAAAACAGAAAACTGGGAGCCTTATCTATGATCAATTATGTGCTCATTTATTATATTATCTGACCTTACTCTACATTTTTTAAATTGTGTTGAATCTCAACAGATAAACTTTTTACGATATAGGTACGATATTAAGGAACGTGCAGTGTCTTCATATACAGAGACATGAATATTCTTACTAAATAAGTTTGAGCTGCCATGAGATGAATGGACACAAAGTAGCGCTTCCAAGGCAAGCCAGTTTGCAAGCACACAAATAACAAACACACACTTTTAGAAAATAAAAGTGTGCAACAAACAAACCGAACATGAGATTGGGGAACTGTTAGAAAATAAACTAGCTACCCTATTTACTATAGACCCTCGATCTAGGTCCACTCTCTCCCCGCAGCTCCGCTGTGCCGTCTCTTGTCTCCAGACCCCAACCTCCTCCTTGGGAGGTTCAAGGCTGCTGCCCGCTCCTGCGCCTGCTGCCCGCTCCAACTGGGACCAGACTGCCTGCAACCACCGTAACCTCTCTCAGCCATTTTTAGGTCTCACGCCTAGCGTTGCAGTGCGCAGCCCTGCTCGCGCAGCGAGAGACCTCATGTAGGGGGTTTAAAGACGGACCTAGGAAGCGCACACGCTCGTGCGTGTGCTTTTCGTTTTCCCCCAAGCTATTGGGCTTTGCGTGCGTCTTTTTAACAAAGACAGCACGCAATTGGGCAAAGGCGGGCGCATGTCCCGCCTTTGCTCCGCCCATTCCCGTCCGTGTCTAGGACGCGCATCAGCGCGTGGCACAGACAGGCTCCCTCGCCCCCCCGCTCCTCTGTGGTGCACGCGCACCACTGGTTTCGATTCCCGCGTACGGCTCCTCTGTGGTGCACGCGCACCACAGGTTTCGATTTCGTGCTTGTTCATTCCGCTCTTGTTAATACCCTATTTATTTGGCATTCTTATTCTTGTTTTGATACAGCTCCTGCTGATAACTTTTTATTGCATTATCCTGGTTTGACACTGCGCCGTTTTTATAACAGAAAAGTAATAAAAAGAAATGTAACAATACCCACCACGAATGCATATCAGAGAAAATGTCTTTGTAAAGCATAGCTCTCTTAAAGGAGCCGATCGTTTGAAGATCTATCGGCTGTTCCCGGGCAATGCATACAAGGTGGGTAGTACCCGTGCCTTCGGCCTGCGTGTTTTTATGCTAATATTCTCCCCTACCTATCACGCAGGTTAGCTGCTTTGCGCATCTCCGTAACTATTGACACATTTCTGTAGCGCACTTAATGCAATTTTCATGATCAGAGGCAGCACACCTAAATGTGAATGGATGGAAACTTTAGTTTGAAAATGTCTTTCATTCATCTATTTGACAAAATCCCGTTTTTTTTGTTTACTCAGCATCACGCTGTTTTGTCGTCGTTCCCTGGTCTTGTATGATTTTGCTCTTCCTGTGCAAGACCATTTATTTATGTTTTAACTGCTTTGAGTGAGTAAGCGCATCTATTTATGAAGTGAATTGCCTCGAGGATGCTGGGCGACGCTTTTCAGTTATTATCCAGCACTTGTAGTATGACACGATAGCAATGTTCTCATTTTGATAGCAATCTTTTGTTTTTAAGCCAGGCGCGGCGCGGGAGCTCTCCGTGTCCTGCAGCACCTGGTCTTCCTGTCAGTGTCTGCAGCTAAACTCGCTCAGCCGGGCTGCTCCCGCTGACAGGACCCCACGCTTGCAGCGCTGGGTTTTCATTTAACATATTAGTTTTCCTGGGGGAGTTTTAGACTTCGTTTGCTTCCGTAGACACAGTTGTACGAACTCGCTTTATAACAACTTTGAAAAGAAAGCATTGATTGTTGTGGCCGGTCTACGCCATGCACGCCGTTTACGTTTTTATGCTGCTCTGGCAAAAAATAATCCTCTCGTTGCCTTGGTAATCTGGTGACGTAAACAGCCCTCGAGGTAAAAAGTGAATTTGGCACAAAAGAAGTGAAGCAAAACCAGGGCGGTATTTGTTTAGGGGTGTGGGAAGTTTTTTTTCTCTTAATCCTGTGAAGCTTACTCATAAAATGACGCACCTTTCTTCGGCTGGTAAGTGATAAATTGCTGAAAATGAAAATCTTAAATAGCACGGCTTGCGGGGAAAAAAACTAACCGAAACACACATTTAGTGAATAGCGCTCAGTTGCCACTTCATCTGATTGGTTGTGGGCCATTACGTGTGGGTTGGATGTCTGTGCCTTACGTCACTTGTTTTTTCATATTATTAATTAAATGCAACGGCTGCCATTGGCACAGTCCTAAGCTAGCCGAGCAGATTGTGTTTCCGCATCGTGGGTTTCCTTGGGTGCAAGAGAGAGAGAGCCTTGTGAACCGTGGGGTTTGCACCCTTCCCCAGCACGCGCACTCTTCTTTTACTATATTCTAAACGTAACCTCTGAAACATGTCGAGCACTGATCAAATGCATAATGGTCGATCACGTGCCGACATCAGCACTATCCAACATGACGCCCCACGCTCCAGCATGCTGTGGCACACGACGAGACAGCCCGAATGTCCAACTACCTGGCTATCCAGGCACGGAGCAGCACTTGCTACCACCCTCTGCTACAATGCATAGACTGCAATAAATTGAACATTCGCTTTGTACCAGGCCTGCAATGGAAAGGTTTGGAAACTCATAGCCCGGACTGCCTAAATGTGCTGTAAATACCATACTAATGGCAATGGTGCCCTATAAAACAATAAAAGCATTACCAGGGCCTGACTGGCTGTAGCGGGCATTGGGCGTTTCCTCTGGAAACTTGGCAATCTTCTCCGTCCCTATTTCGTGCCACAAGTAAGCATGGCGTGGAGTCCGTCCCTCCCCCAGTGGAGGGCTGGGGCATCTGTGTATTAAGAGTGCATGGGGGAGGCAGCCCACCTCCCCCATGCACTCTTAATACACATATGCCCCAGCCCTCCACTGGGGGAGGGACGGACTCAATGTGTGCTTCTTTTAGGCAAATCTTGTTTTCAGCTGGAGATGTCAGACAGGGTTCCTATTTCCATAAACCTGCTGAGACCCTCATGCGACCTATGCCCCACCAGCCCTACCCGTTCTCCCTCCACGCACCTCCCCCACCGACCCCTACTCCGCCCCCACTCCAGCCACCTCAACTAGTCAGTCCAGTGATATCCAGTACCGCCAGGGCCCTTCAGATCTAGGCCGAGGATCACTGTGGGGAGCACCCCTCCCTAGGGTCCCTTCCACAGCAACCCTTGCCTCAACCCACGGATAGCCCCGTGCAAGGTAACTCCTTCGGGGCCGCCCTGGGTGTGGTGCCACCCCTAGAACTCGAGTCAACTATTAAACCTGGGGGTGTTGTGCCTCAAAATGCACCCCCTTTCAGCAGCCCTTCTTGATAAGCAGGCACCCCTGCCCCCAAGGGCCCCTCCACAGGGTTTGATTGGGAATAAAAATTGGCCCGGGCACGCTAAAAACAAGCATTTGCAAAGCAATAGGTCTCGCATTTATATGAGTTTAAGCTATTGGCATTGTAAATGACAATGCCTTTTATTTATGTTTTAAAAACGAAAACAAACAAAAGGCATTGTCATTTACAATGCCAATAGCTCAAACTCGCATAAATGCGAGACCTATTGCATTGCAAATGCTTGTTTTTTCTTAATTTTTCCCTGTTGTGCCAATGTTATTGTGCCCATCTGCGTCTTGCTCTAATTCCACCACTGTTTTTATTTTCTCGTGCCTGCATGTTCCTTTCGCCCCTGCGGCCCCTCCCCCCCGGAATTCCCCTCTGGAATTCCCCCGCTCCCGCCTCCCAGCCTCTCCTCCCTCCCACCTCACCTACTTAATGGCGACCGCTGCGCGGGTGCGCCACCGGCGCACCAAAGGCAAGCCCGTCTGCGCTCGTCCGCAACCCGACCGCGGCCAGCGCCAGGAACCCTGGACCTCCCACTACCCATCGCTACGACACCACCACCCTCCTCGCACTCAACCCTGGAAGACTTCGAGAATGCCAACAGGCCTCGCCGAACACGACCCACGGCCAGTTCTCCTGCCTCCACTGCCGCCAGACCCTCACCGCCACCCCGGCCTCCAACACCGCCGACGCCAGCACCGGCGACACCCTAAAATGCATCCTCCTCAACTTACGCTCCGTACACAAACACGCCATGGAAATCTGGAACCTACTCGACTCTCTCTCGCCCGACATCGCCTTCTTCACAGAGACCTGGACCAACGCATCCTCCGCCCCCGACATCAGCACCGCCATCCCAGACGGATACCAGATCCAGAGGAAAGACCGCCCCAACCACCCAGGAGGGGGCCTCGCCATCGCCCACAAGAGCACCCTCCGCCTCACCACCTCCAGCGAAACCTTCCCCTCCGCCGAACACCTGCACTTCCAGATCCAGACCACTCCCAAAGCCACACTCCGAGGAACCCTCATCTACAGACCCCCCGGCCCCCGAACACCCTTCGCCAACACCATCACCCTTCTTCATTGCACCCCACGCCATCGCCTCAGCAAACTACATTCTCATTGGAGACCTGAACTTCCACCTCGACAACCCCAGTGACCCCAACTTCACTATCCTTCGTGACAACCTCGCCAGCATCGGACTTAAACAACTCGTCAACACACCGACCCACAGAGCAGGACACACCCTCGACCACATCTTCGCGGCAGGAAACAGCGTCCAATTCAGCCACACAACGCAGCCGCCATGGACCGACCACCACTGCGTACACTTCGCCATCAACAAACCCAAGGCACCCAAACCAGCCCCACGCCCACCTCGAAGGAACTGGAGCAGGGTTACCGACGAGCAACTTAACTCCACTCTCACCCGAGACAACCACACCTGGGCACCCGACGCATCCAGAGAACTCCACACCTGGATCTTCAACTGCGCAGACGAGCTCGCCCCGCTACGCAACCCCACAGACAACGCCCCAGGAAAGCCGCCTGGTTCACCACCGCTCTCCAAGAAGCCAGACGCACCTGCAGAAGAACTGGAGAAACACCAAGACAACCGAAAACCACACCACCTACAAGGACGCCATGACGGACTACCACAACCAGATCAGAGCCACCAAGAGGAACTTCATCCACAACAAAATCCTGGCCAACTCCACCAACTCCAAGGAACTTTTAAGTGTCATTCAGGAATTCACCAACCCATGCAGCGAAGCACCAGACATCACCCCATCCCAAGACCTCTGCGACAAGCTTGGAACCTATTTCCACCTCAAGATCAAAAACCTCTACGACAACTTCATCGACAATACACCAGGCGCCACAGACGGCCCCCCGCCCCCCAGAAACACCAGCCAGCCCACCATCTCCAACTGGACACCAATCACGGCCGAAGACACCACCTCGACCATGAAAAGCATCCACTCGGGGGGCCCCCACCGACCCCTCCCCCCCTCATATCTACCACAGAGCCGCGGCCGCCATCGCACCCGAACTACAACACACCATCAACACCACCTTCAAAACAGGCACCTTCCCAGATGACTGGAAGCGCGCAGAAGTCAGACCCCTGCTCAAGAAGCCCACAGCGGACCCCACCGACCTCAAGAACTATCGGCCCATCTTCCTCCCCTTTGCAGCCAAGGTTGCAGAGAAAACAGTCATCAAGAAACTGACACGATTCATTGAAGAGAACGCCGTCCTCGACCCGTCCCAATCCGGATTCCGAAGCAACCACAGCACAGAGACCGCCCTACTCGCCGCCACAGACGACATCCGCACCCTCCTGGACCAAGGCCACTCCGCAGCCCTCATCCTACTCGACCTATCAGCGGCCTTCGACACCGTCTCCCACCGCACACTAGTCGCCAGACTACACGACGCAGGCATACAAGGAACAGCCCTGGACTGGATCCGATCATTTCTCACCGGAAGAAGCCAAAGGATCAGACTCCCACCCTTCCTCTCCGACCCCACAAAAATCACCTGCGGAGTCCCACAGGGTTCATCACTGAGCCCCACCCTCTTCAACATCTACATGGCCCCCCTCGCAGCCATCGTCCGACAACACGGCCTCAACATCGTATTCTACGCCGACGACACCCAGCTCATCCTCTCCCTCACCAAAGACCCCACCACTGCCAAACTCAACTTCCAGAAAGGAATGCAAGACGTCGCAGTCTGGATGACCAACAGCTGCCTGAAGCTCAATGCCAAGAAGACAGAAGTTCTCGTCCTCGGTACCACCCCTTCTGCATGGGACAGCACCTGGTGGCCGACCGCCCTCGGAAGCCCACCTACCCCCTCAGACCACACCAAGAACCTCGGCATCGTACTCGACTCAGCACTCACCATGAAACGACAGGTCAACGCCATCACCTCCAGCTGCTTCAACACCCTCCGCAAGACCTTCAAGTGGATCCCCCCCACCCCCCGAGTCAAGGAAGACAGTCACCCACACACTCATCACCAGCAGACTGGACTATGGAAACGCACTCTACGCCGGCATCAACAAGTCCCTACTCCGCAAACTTCAGACAATACAGAACACCGCCAGACTCGTCCTCGGCATCCCCCGACACGAACACATCAGCCAACACCTACGAAGTCTCCACTGGCTCCCGTGGAGAAAAGAGTCACTTTCAAAATCCTCACTCACGCCTACAAATGCCTTCACAACAACGGACCCAAATACCTCAACGACAGAATCAACTTCCACGCACCCAAAAGAAACCTCCGATCTTCCAACCTCGCACTGGCCGAAACCCCGCAAATCCACAGAGCCAGAGCAGGCGGAAGATCCTTCTCTCACATTGCAGCCAAGACCTGGAACGAGCTACCGGCAGACATCAGACTCGCCCCCTCCCTGAACACCTTCAGGAAGACCCTCAAGACCTGGCTCTTCGGCTAAACAGATCTGCGGACCCCCCCCTCAGCGCCTTCAGACCCTCACGGGTGAGTAGCGCGCTTACAATTCCCTGATTGATTGAAGTTGATCATTTATGTTGAATGTTGATGATAAAATGCTCAGAAATACTTAATTTACTTTGTACAGATTTCTTTTCACTTTGTACATGTTACATTTTGTAGATTTTCGTGAAAGCTTCTAAAACATCTGCTCCTTCATGAAAAACAGCTGTTTGATAAATCAAATTAAAATGGCTCTCAACTAATCTTTGAAACAGAAAAGTGGCACTCAATCATTGATTTTCACAGTATTTAGTAAACTTATTGTGAGATGGTTTAATACCCTAAAAGAAGTATCTTAACTATCAATAATAGAAGCATGCTTTTCTCTCCTACTTCCCATGTTCTGGACCCATCTTTGTGCTGCAAAGGGCAACAGTAAATATAACAAGCAAGAGAAAATTTTGCTGTTCCAATAACAAATGCTTATACATCATGACACGGTCAGCATCAGAGATTTCTTTGTTTGCCTTCATACGGGAAATGTTTCAAGATACTACTTGGCCTAAAGACTAAGCAGCCAGTATTTTATAAATGGTCTCAATTTCACACGAGGAACACGCCATGTGTATTCCATAAACTGATTGCTTCTTTTTTTTGCCTCAGGGCCCTTTAATATTAGAAAATGGATTGTAAATGATTTTGTGGCCCCTTTCTCTGATATGGATTGTGCCAGAACAAAATGTGCACAGGTGCAATAGCTGTGGAGTTGCAAGGGGGAGAGAGGCATTATTTCATCTACATGGGACACTGCCTCATGCAAATGAGGGCACACCGTTACGTCAGTGCAGCGGCATATTAAAAATGCAGGCAAAGAATGTGTTGGAAATGCACTAATTGTGCGGCATATAAAAAGTTGCAACACAGGTGCTCCCAGGTAGAGGAGCAAGTGGGTCTCAGGGTTCCCCAGGCATTCAACTGCCAGTGGGCGCAGTCGCACTTCACCTGGCAACGGGGGTGGGGCAGGGAGATTGGTGGAAATCACTGCCCGGTGTGTCAAAGGTTTTTCCAGTCTGGCAAACCTTTGCTCACTCTTTCAATGACGTGCTTTCCACAGTGCAAATACAAGCTGTGCACATTCATTTGTTTCCGTAATAGGGCACCTTATCACCACCAAACATAACTTTGTGAGTGGCGCAGACAGGGAGTCCAATATCGAATACAGAAATAGAAATTATAAATATTATGGGACAACTGGATAGCTTGCTATCCCTATGGGTAATTGTTACAGCGTCCCACGCAGAGGTAGTAATACAAATACTACAAAGCAATGCAACACCGGTAACCACATTTAATTAAAATGAAAGCAGTCTCCTATAAGCCATAATACGTATAACAATATTTTGTAATTTACCTGTTGTGTGTAACTGAGTTGTCGGCCTAAATCGTCTTCTGTTTTTTTAAGTTTTCGCTCCAGCAACAATTTTTCTTCCTGCATTATATGAAAAAAATAACAATTTATTTAAATACTTACGACATAATTTCTACTTTCTCTAACTTGGTTATGTACTACTTGATAGTCTTCATTGGGAGTATGCAAATCGATAAAAAATAATTCTGTAGAAGAACATTACTTACTTGTAACAATAGCACAACTTGATTTATCGTCCTTTCGGTTCATTTGAAATTAACGCAGCCTTAGCATATATCATTGGCCCCTTTGACCATAAGGCATCCACATTTTCACTGTTAGGCCACTTCAACACCCAGGCAGAAGAGAACAACTGCCTGCTCTGCCACTGGCCTTGATCAAAAAGTGACTGGTGCAACATATAGTGCAAGGCACACTATTGACAAGGTCTTCAATTCTAGCAATGATTTAGTAGTTCAGTTTACAACTTTTCTCCAATGTACCGACCACGCTATGCATGTTATACCATTCCAAAGCAACCACGCTTACAAACCATCTCCAGCAGATGCTGGTCTCAAGGGACTTAGTATTTCTTGTAAACCAAGCTCCTCCTTTGCTTTCTGTTGATCCTTCTTCAGCTACTTTTAACTTCTCACAATGGCTTTATGACTGCTCCAATTACAATTTATTTGGTGTGAGAAAGAGCCTCTTTTGACATGGTTAGCCCCCACTTTTTGCCTGGTAATTGCTGTGGTTTCGATTATAGTGCACAGGGTCCCTGCCAACCAGGTATCCTGTGCCAGTGCTTCTTCCCTAAAACATATCCACAATTGGTACTTCTGCCCCCTGTAAGTCTCTAGTAAGTAGTACCCTGGGTACCTAGGGCCTGGAAGCTGAAGCGGGTCCCGCCTCACTAGGACCATGCCACTGACTTTGCAGCTTGCATGCCCTTGTGAGGGAAAAAACGACACGGCACCCAGCATTGCCTGTAGGTATAGGCAAGTCACCCCTCTAGCAGGACTTACAGCCCTAAGACAGGGTGCACTATACCACAGGTGAGGGCATATCTGCCCAAGTAGATATGCCCCTACAATACTTAAGTCAATTCTTAAATATTGCAAGTGCCAGGGAAGCCATAAGGAGTACATGGACTGTAAACTCAACAACTCGAGTTCCCCAGCACCATGATGGCTTCACTAAAACCAAGAGTGTTTGGTACCAAACAGCTCCTTGTAATAAATCCACACTGATACCAGTGTGAGATTTATTAAAACATGTACTCAGAGGGCACCTCAGAGGTGCCCCTTAAAAACCTACCGACCCTGGTGTGGGCACTGAAGGTCTTTAGGCAGCCTGCCACAGACAGAAATGCTTATGGATCCATGGGTGGAGAGGCTCTACTCTTTGTGACCAGAAACCATGCACATCCTGGGCAGAGGTGTCACACCTCCTCCCCAAGGTTGGGCCTGTGCTTGAAGGGGAAGCTTCGAAGGCCTGTCGCTTTTGTAATGAGACCCCCAGTCTCTGCTGCTAGCAGCAGATGACAGCCCCGGTTTACACCCCCACTTTGGGCGGGAAAACTCAGAAAGGTTAGGGGGTGTGCCCACCTTTGCCAACTCGACCCCTCAGGTTGAGGTAGTGAAGTTAAGCACACTTTTCATTCCCCTTCATCTTGAAGATGAGGGGACTCCAATCAGGGCTAGGTCTATGCCCCCCTCCCACAGGTGACATAATAGAGGGTGCAGTCGTCCCAGTTAAGGTACCCATTGGCCCTACCTACTACTCCCCTCAAACGCCCCCTAAATTTAGTATTTAGAAGGCTCCTCCTGACCTCAAAACTAGATTCCTGCAACCTACGAAGGACGAATTAGACAACGTGCAGCAAAGCCTGAAGAGGACTACTGACTTGGCCCTAGCCCTACCGGCCTATCTCCAGCTTTAAAGACTCTGCAAAGAAGACTATGCCTGTCCTGTGGCCAACGACTTCCAGAATCCAGAGGAATCCTGCCTGCTCTTCAACAAAGACCAGATCTCCGGAGGACAGCGGCTCTGTCCAGAAGAATCCAACTCCAAGGGCTCCAGATCCAGCTGGAACGGCGACTCCTGCCCACTCTGCACTTGATCCCCATGGCCCGAGTCTGAGTGGCTCACCTGTCCAGTGAAGTCTCCTCAGAGATCCCAACCTCAAATGCAGCATTGGCTGACCTCTCCTGAACTGCACGACGACCCCTGCAGCCTGAATCTAGAGGCTCCCACTTACCGCTACCGGCTCTGGTAAAAAAAACTGACACCAAAAGGCACCCCGGCACCCGAAGCCCCTGCGCCTTGGTGAGCTGAATCGACTGTGCACCTATGACCCCCTTCATCTCTACTTACCTCTGCGGTCGTTGGCTCGCTCCCGCAACCTCCTGTGCAACGCCTCCAGTCTGTTTGTCGAAAGCAGAATCCTCACTGAAAAGCATTGGGCGCCTAACGCTGAAATTGCACCCTGCAGCCGACCGCCTCTGTGCCACTGGTGGTGTAGGTTTGGTGCTGCTTTGTGGCCCCCTCCCCCTGTGCTGGTCCTAACCCCCAAAGATTGTCCTCCGCAACCATTTACTTACCTGCAAGTAGTGTGGCTTCGAGCACCCCCAGTCTCCATTGAAACGCACTGGGCCAAACTCCAATTTTGACCTCTGCACCCGGCCGCCCCTGTGCCGCTGGTGGTGCAGTCTTGGTACTCACCGGACCAGTGTCCCTTGCTGACCTTTGGTCCCAAAGACTGGAACTGCAAGTCTGATACTTACCCGTTACACTGCATTATTGTTCTCCTCCCTAGGATAACATTGAACTGTCAGAAAACTGTTCTAAGTGTAGACTTTTGATTTATATTTAAAAACGTACTTACCTTTTTGCGAAGATCTTGGTCTTAAAATAAAGTACAACCACTTATTTTTCTAAAATTGGTGTGGATCTCCTTCTTGAGTCGTGTGTCCATTATTGGTCAATGTTGAGCAATAAATGTCTTACACTCCTCGGCGTTAGGCCTAAGGCTGCTCATCCATACTTTCATTAATAAAGCACTTTGGGTTTAAATTGAGCTCTGTACACTTCTGGGGAACCCCTGAACTCTGTGCACGGTATAACCACCCAGTGGCATACCATACACAGTGCCAGCTTCCTACACTTGGGCACTCAATCAGGCTCCACTACTGAGAAGACAGATTTAACCCTGCGGGAATTTTCTCCCCATCTTGGTGGCCTAGTTCCATGGTTATAACCCACGTACCTGTGAACCTGGTGAAAGACCCATTTGAAACGTTTTTTTAAATGTGGTCTTTGTTTCACAACACATCAAAATGAAGTAAATTGAGAATTGTAAATTGTATCCTTTACAGAAGTCGTTTCAAATCAACCAAGCTGCTAGACTCGATAGTACTTGCAGGCCCAGAAGTCTGGGGTGTTCCGAGACATAACACAGTAAATGTACTCTGTACGAGGCATAGTGGTTGTACTCAGAATTTGCAGAGTTACCCAGCCCATACTCACGTAGGATTTTTTTTCTCCTGATCCAATTGCCCAGCCAGAATAGAGGTTGGATGTGGGCCACATGGCAGGATGATGACCCCATACATCAGAAACTGATACGTTATTACAGAGTCATCTCACACAGATAAGGAGCAGCTGTGACAACGAGTAAGTGTTGAGTGATGGCACAGTTCATGCGCTAAGTAAAGACGTAGCAGTGTCAATTTTGACTTAATAAATTCAGCTAGGAGTAACAGATGGCACCACTATGTATTGGTATATTAAAACCCTATGACAGTGCACGTTTAGAGAGGCTATAAAAGAATTTCTTGGTCAACTTTTTAGTATGCTGCAGAGAGGTCACATAAACTTGCTCATTATGGAAAGCTTGTACCACGTGAAACAAGCAGGTCTTCCCGGATATTGGTTAAAATGGAAGTCCCCTCTGTGACCGAAAGACAAAATATGTTGTTTGACTCAACAAACTCACAGATGGTATGTGATATCACCCATCGTACTGCTTGCAAAAAGGGAGGTTTAATATGGGCTTGCCAATTTCAATGGATCAGTTATTGGCTTCTACTGCAGTGGAGGACATGTTAGCATTAATAGTGCTTGTGATGTCAGGTGAGAGTACTGAAAAGATCTTTTATGGTAGATGCTGGACATGGTTCTTTTGGGAGGTTTGACGTTTTGTATTCTTAAGTCTGTCTTGCTGGCTCAGGATTGAAAAGAACAATAAGGCTATTACAAATCTGGGAGGCACAATAAGATCTGAATTCTTCTGGTTCTCATCTCTCAAGGTCGGTGAGTTTTTTGCAATGTTGGTCGGATGCTGAAGAGGCTTTGTTAGCTGTGGCTGGTCACATCAACTCTAGGAACTTTTGGAACAGCTCTCTAATTAAATGTGTGGCCAGACTAATGCAGGCAGCAAAATGGGGCTTCAATGTCCTTGGGATTTCTTGTGGTATATTGTCATTTGGGCTTTGGAGGGGTCTCCATTAGTTCTACAGGTTGTTTAAAGTAAGTGAGGCTATGGTGTTGAAGGTTGTGATAATATTTAGACGGTCTTCTCGCTTAATCACTACATCTGCATACCATGGATGAGGCAAGCAGAGTCAGATAAAGGTTGCTTCAATACAGTCATGAATACAGTCCTTTGATTTCTCCACGGGATATAGAACTACTAGACAGGAATATTGTTTTTGATTACCGGTGGATTCCATTGCTAAGGAGTTTAGGAACTTCTGTAACATGTTTGAGTTGCAGCACTAAGTTGAGGACTTTCTCAGGAAAGAAATAACTGATGGGTTTGGGCTTGTGGAAGCAGCTCGGTGTTCAAAGGTGTAGCTTGGATCCATTACTTTTAAAAACACATGGTCTCATAGTGAGTCAGTAGCACTCAATTATGGGTTCTGTGACTCATTATGTTTCTGTGATGGGGGCTGCGGGTCTTATAGAATGCAGCCTGCCTTACTCTCAGATAGCTTAAAACATCTGAGCAAAGACCATCAGTGTTTGTATTTATAGACTTGTTCATACATTGGAGTAAAAAAAAAAAAAAAAAAAAAAAAAAACTTCAAATCCTCTTTTGCAACAGAGAAAGCTAATTAATTTACTGGGTTCACATACATCCCTATTGAACAAATTCCAAAAGCATGTGGACTAGGGAAGGAAAAGAACTGTCAAAACTCGGTACCTAAAGTTCTAGTCCAAAGGCTCAATATGACAAGGATTTCAAACAGTGTCAAACACAAGTCAACAAAACATGATAAATGGCAGAGAGAAAATACACCCACGAAGACCAAATGAAGACACAATAAATACAAAGCTAAATGTGCATTTTAGAAACAAATTGGAATGTACATTTTAAGCTAATGTCCCAAATGATGAACAGGTGCAAAACCATATACATAATCTGGAGACGTTTGAACAAGGAAAGTACCAGCTATAAGAGTATAAACCCCAAAATCAAGCAATGGAATGGAATACAAGAGAAGCCACCTAATGACAGGTAAATATTCGTTAGAAATCAAGAAACTTCAGTGGAATTAAAATTAAGATGTTTAGCTATGCGTTTTAATTTGTCTTACCTTAATGCCTTTTAAACAGATAGCCAAATACTTCTTTATATCTGTATCACTTCCGGGTAAAAGTTTTAACGAGAGGTGTGTCAAATGTTTAAATGGGTTGGTTTCCACAACATTCAAAAAGGCAGGAGTGTGGTCCAATACCGACGCTGAAGAAACTAGCTGGAGCAAGAACCTTTAAAAAAATGATTAAACAGATTAAAACAAATGACATCATGTGTTAGAAAATAGCTTGGTCAATTAGGGAAAATTAGAAGTGAATTAGTAGTTTATATAAAGACTAGGTTGTGGAGTGTGCTACAAATAATTAAAATAGAAATCATCAACCACTAGCTTAAGTCACTGCAATTAAAGGTACCTAATAAAAAGCAAAATATAGTGATGCATCTTTTGATGTCAGAGGCAGTATTCTTGAAATTAAGGCACACCATATGGAAAACAAACAGCTCCAATACATCAAGGTTACATATCTCTTTCAATACCCCTCAAAGTTCAGGGCTGTTTAACATGGCATGAGTCTAGAAGGGACCATTTTTTCAGGTATCTCAGAGCAGCTAAGAAGATCTTAGGTACATGAAAAGCTTCTCCATGGTCCTATTGCGGCCTAGTCCACAAAACTAGTAGAAAACAAGGTAATCACAAATGGATTATTGATTCTCGCCTGCCCCCACCCAGCCCAGTAATGACAGTTTACATTTTGTTCCTAGACTACACTTCTATAAATTTAAACAATTACACATTTAGACAATTTGCCAAAAGTTGTCAAACTTTTGTCTGTCAGAAAAATACAGATCTCCACTGTAGAGAGAGCACAAAGTGGAAAATGATCACTAAGAAAACTATTTCAGTACAAAGGTTAACGCCTTATCTGAGCAGCTATCTAATAGATAGTTAATATAAAACAGAACTCTTGCTGAAGAGAGAACAACGATTATTACGTGGATGTGAACAAAGTGAACAGGCATTGTACAGTCACTCAAAATAAAAGGAGTCAATGGGTAAAGCGAGCTGACATGTAGCCCCCATGCTGTATGCAGGGGTAGGCGGAAGCAAAATGAAAATGGCAATATAACAGCCCAATGGATGAAGCCCCATGATCAAAAGACCCTCTATGTATGTATATTATTTATACCCTGTATGATGTTTTAAGGAGGGGGCGGGGGGTGGGGGAGACAATCTACAGAAACAACTAAATCTGTATCTATGGCCACATCTAGAAAATAACTGGGTGGGGGCTGTCTTTGAGCTGCAAACTGGCATCTTTAAGGCCCTTGGCTACATTAATGTAAGCAGGACCTTTTATCTCTCTGTGATTCTGTATGTCTGTGTATAAAAATGTCCTTCAATTTTAAATACGGGAAAATGAAAGAAAGTTTAATCAGTAATGCTCATATGTGTGTTCTTAAATCTATTTTAATTTTAGAACAGGTTTTGATGGTTATTAAAAAAGAATAACATTGGAAAGAAAATATATTTTTCAAAAAGGAATTGTTCTGTTTCAAGTGGAGAGTTTGCTCTACGTTATAAAAGTGTCATGGAATTCTGTATGTAGACAGATATTCTCTTTTTATGAACCATGCTTTTGAATAATATTGGATCTCTTACTTCTGTAAAGATTTTTCTTTTTAACCTACCATTCATAATCACCAATTTAACCAATTAAAACTAATCTTTTGATGTGTTTTGAATTGGGCACACCACACAGACAGCCATAAAAGATGAGGTACATAACTCGCCACAGGAAGTTGTAGAGGCTTAACAATGTAACCAGACTTGAGTTATCCTCAAATTACTTTATGGAATGCGAAAACGGATGCAGATTTAAAATGCTAGTCCTCACTCACAAAGGTCTGCTAAATAATGGCAATTAAATATGAGAACTCCGCTCACCTGTTCAGACTGCAAAACCTAAAAAGGAGCTTGCTTGAGCTTCATTCCTTTAAGACTGCCATATAAGGCAAAGGGTTCTCTGTCTCGAAGTCTACAAGACATCGATGACCTGGTCCAATTCTGCAGGAACCCGAAAACGTGTTTATTTTTGCAAATTTATTTTAAGCCAAACCTGCCTTGCTGCTCTCAATTCCCTACACTAATACTGCTTTTATCATCCTTTCAAGCTTTAGTAATATGTAATGCTACACCTTCTAAAAGTAATGTAGTACATTACTAGTAAATGGGGTGCTGTTCAGCTAACAGTATCGGATTAAGAACCAAACAATGGCCAATGCTACTTGAATTAACAATAGGATCAAAATAGGCTTGCATAAGATTGCCAAATTGGAGTATTCTGCATATTATATCCTACTTTTTGTTGTTGTTTTTTAAAAACCTTCTTCACCCTCAGATATCTGGCAGGCATCACTGTAATTTAATGCAAATTAACGGTCTAATAAGAACTGGCCCAAGACAAATTCGTTTAGTGGATGATTACCTCTGCCTAATGTTACTAAAGAAATACTAGTTTATTTTTCCCACCCAGTCTTGCAGTGCAATAAGATGCCTCGACAAATGTATGTATCCACTGCCAATGTATCAGTCAGTGGTACCATTTTCTGTATTTATTGTGTTAGTAGGTGCATAAGAGATCTACAGTTTTGTCTGGTCTGTAAAATGGTTTGCATAACAATACATATCACTTAAAAAATTTATTTTATTTCCTCATTTCAATAAACCCTAGTCAACTTAGTAGGTTAGCAGCACAGGACACTTGTGGAGAGCAATAGGAAAATCAAGAAATTTGCGGTATCAAATGGCTTGCAAATGGACAAATAATGTTTATTATAATGTAATGAACATTAAGTATCAGGAAAATTGAGGAATTCAGGACATTTTCTTAAATAATATAGATTCCCTACCTTGGAACGTCTTTGCTTTGTTCTTGAATACACTGTTGAAGCAGATCAATAAATCTTTGTGGGAAGGCAGAAAAATCTACCAGAAGACTCTGCTGACATTTCAGACTTCATCGAAACAGGAGGGAAAAAGTGGATTAGCACAAGTCGCTAAGAGAAATCAAGTCATAACTGTCCAATTCAATGTCACTAAAAGCATACATCCAGAATTTATGGGAACGTTAACACATTTTTATGTAAAGGACACTTAATAGCCCAGTGTTACGTCAGGTTATTCACGACATCACACACACACACAAAGAAACTTCATTGCATTCCCCCTAGCAGATGTCATTTGTCAAACCAAAGAGGCACACCATTGTAACTTAGGAGCATTACTTTTACAATACAATCAGAAATAAAATGACCAAGGGAAAAAACAGTTCTGTCATGATGATCCTGCAACTAAAAGCAAGTTCTTACAAATGCTGATTTTAAGTTCTATGAAGCAAAGTGAATACATGGAAATGGGACCTGGCAAGAATTGCCTTGAAAGCTGGAGAGTGTAGTAAAGCATCCTCCTTTGATAGTACTCTTTAGCTGTACATTTTAGGATGTACCAAAAAGTTGAGCACTATTCTTGGCACAAAGACAGATTTCAAATGTAGGAAGGAAATGCCTGCTCTCCCATTCTACAATGGTCTGTCACAGAATGTACAGCAAAAAACCAGAGGTAAGGTTTAAGAAACTCCTAGATAAATAATATAATAGAATGCCCAATATTTCACTTAAATTTAGGTTACAACTCATGCGGAAAGAGGGGTCAGTTTGATACACTCTTAGATACCATTTGATGTCAAGTACTACGTTGCTCCTAGGACTGTGCTGCAACATTCCTTCTGAAATGCATTTAGCTGATACACCGTTTGAATTACTGAAATAGGCTATTGTATTAAAGCAAAATTTATTCTATGTGCTGAAGCAAAGGGGTGGTGATTTGAAAACTGTACACAACCTTTAAGAATGTTTTTGTAATAACTTCATTTGTCTTGCAGCTGTCCCTTGTGCCACTGCTATGTACATTAATGCTAATTTTGCTATGGGTTTTGCACGGGGAAAGGGTGGAATGGCTATAAAGTTTATTTCATGTTTGTAACGGTTGTACGATTTAGCACTATTCATGTCAACAATTGTGAAATCAAAATAAACACATTTTTTTAAAAATGTTGCTATGGGTTCAACATTTCAATAGAAAAGCCACTCTCATTGGCCGGTGCAGACAGTTAGCTTTGTTTTTATTCTATCAAGATTAGATCGTGTTTCGTACCAGAACGTTAGTACAATACCACACAAAAAACGGTCATCAGCAACTAGTCCAAAGAAAAACATTTTGAAACAGTTTAAATGAAACACATTCTGCTGTCCTTATCACAGTCTACCAGGAACATAGATTACTTTTAGGACACCCATGATGTGTTGCTCATAAGCAACCACTTCCCCTTAAGAAAGGGGGGGGGGAAGGGGAGGTCCCTGAGATGTTGGTCAGCTTCCAGGAAATATTACATGTATATAGTCACCAATATGCTATAATATTCAGACCAAAAAAGCTTATTTTAGGTTATTTCATTGTTTGTGTTCAGCATGTGAAAAATCTGGTGTACCAAAAGAGTTATGCAACAAGAGCAGACATATGTTGCTCTCATCAACTAAAGCTAGCCTTACTGATATGCCTACCCCTTCGATGCCTATAATCTAGTGTAAACCCTAAGGACAAGAGCAGCCAGCTGAGACAAACATATCATATAGGGACACAAACTCCTGCTGAAATAAGTCCCAAAGTCCATTGCAGAAGAAACTAAAGTAAATTAAGGAATTCCTGGTGGGCTCATTGTATCCTCCTAGTGTTCATAATAAACAATGCTTTGGCATCACTAACCAGTCTTACCACAATTTTCTATTGCCTCCTGACTTTGGGATCAAGGATTATTAAAATCACAAATTCAATATGAGTACCAAAAGATTTCTGTAATGTTAGTGGAGTCTACCACTTATCCCTTACAGATCCACTTTATCACCGACTCTGCATTCTGACGTGGACTAGTCCAATAATTGCTTGCCATGAATAGAAAATGTGGCCATGTCCTGTGATGCCTCCTATATCAAAAGACTCGGCTGCAATGTTTGCCCAAAGAATCCTTTTAACAGGAATTTAACATGCACTGTGACAATATTGTTTTTAGCTTGGAAATTCCAAGATACTTTTATTCTAATTAGTGGTGAAAGATATTTCCACAGTTGTGTTCAGGACAGCATCAGTAAACACTATTCAAGTACTTTTGCAGTACTTGCATCATAAAAACATATACATTTTCTTTTAGAAGGTGTTCAACACGATTCAAAGGAGGCTGAAGCACACCAGATTTTTAGATGAACCACAGACAATGTACCGGATTCCAATTCAGATTCTTATATGTAAAGATTCATGCATGTAAATTTATATGAATACCTTCTGGTATGGCTCAACCTCTGTGTATGTATTTTCTATACCAATTGCATGCACAATAGGCCTTCAATTCTAACCAAGACCAAAACTACAATCAACAATTACCAAAATGAAAAACAAACATTTTCATGTGGTGGGAGATTCAAAGTTTATAGCCAGTGGTCTTATTTGACTAGGATACAAGAAACTCAAAGCTCTTCAATTGTTACTGTAAACACTACAAGGTATAGCAGACTAGAGGAAATGCATGTAACTGGTGCTCCTTTTCCAGGAGCTCCGCCTTCTGAAGATCTCTTTATTTTTGGTGTTCTCTTAGGATGAAAACATTAGAGAAAATAATAATTTTCCCATAGCTTTTTGGTCCAAAATAAGTTTGATCTGCTAAAAACAGCTATTCCTCACACTACCTCTTCAGTTTAAGAATTTCTGTGTACTTTCTATAAAAGGACATTTGAACTTACAATGAAAAAAGACACTGAAAACCTAAACAGCAAATCTCAATCCATCTCTTTGCTAAAGCAATAGGACCAAGACTTCCAGTGACATCTCTAATGTTCTTGCACCAGGGGGCAATTAAAGTTAAAACAGCTTTCTGGATACAAACATTGACATGGAAGCAACACAAAGAATTTCTGCGTGGCAGAATGAAAAATAGTTTTAGTTAGGTGAAACATATGATGAGGTCTTCATTGTGTGATATTACTGACAGCTATGTAGCAATAGCATTAATTCTCACATGAACACACTGTGTAAGTGTTTTAGCACAAGCATTTAATGTTTTCACATCACGTAGAAAAACTTCGCATTGCACATTAGTAACTCATAAAATGGCCATATGACTCACCTCTGAAACTCTTCTTCAGAAATAACCAGATTAAACAGAAAAAATGGATCAGTCTCATCAGTCAATCGTACAATCAGATCCTAAAAAAATGAATTAAAAATGCTAAATTAGGACATTACTTGCAAATGTAAATCTAAAACAACAAGGTCAAATTTAGAAGCACACCAAACATACTGCTGTGCTTAGTACTGAATTTCGGACTGGAGGCAGCCACAGGCAGGAATGATAGAGTCCAACTGTTTTTAAAGTGAGTAGCTTCTGATCATCATTAAGTTAGTTCCATCTCCATAACCACTTACGAAAAACAGATCTGTTAGGGCAAAGCAGCTATTAGACAGATTACAAAAAGACCTTCGAGAGGTGACTAAACTGTAGCTGATATATTGAAGATGGTGCATTGAAACGTATCAACACTTTCCAGCTAACCTAAGAGAATCAAAAGGATCCTTTTTTGTTTCTATGAATTAATGATGTGTATTTTATATAATACATACGTACCATTTTTCCGTTATATAAAATAGCAGAAGTAACTGTTGCGAAAATTACTAGTACTTATTTATTTGACAGTAGAAAGATGACTGGCTTGCGTTGCCACTAGCAAGATTTGAACCTGTGCCATACCAAATTTCAGAAAGCTAGCCTCAAAGTTTTCTAAGTAAGAAAAGAAAAAAATAAGAACTGAAAATGTTTCGCTGACCCCCAGACGAAACGACAGCGAGAGGGAGGTCAAAATGAATGAAGGTCGCAGTGAGGTATGATGAGTAAATGGAATGAAGTTTCAAAGCCTTGAGTTAAGCTACCAAATTTGGTTTCAAGCTAATTTGGTCTTGAAGGAGATTCCTAGTTTGTGGAGCAAAAAATAAATCATTTTAGTCCTTCTTGTAACGTGGTTTTTGTAGGGTGTGCTGGAAGTGACTTCTGCTATTTCGAAATCTAATATCAATGCAGAGTTAAAGTAACAGGGCTTTCTTTCCACTATATGTATTGTCATACATTTCACTTGTATTGGGAGCATAGCTCGTTTTTGATCTGGGATAATGTCATGATCTCTAAATACCGATCAATGTTACTTCTACTTTATTACTTGTGTGCCAACATTCAGGAACTGTATGGAGGCTATTTTATTTTAAAGCAAGGTGTCAAACTGTTCTTGTCCAATTTGAATACAAATGCTTAGAAGCCTGGCATCACTCCTTGGTCACAAATGTGCGGATGATCTTCAATAAGTTCACTGAAGATGATCTGCACAAATTCAGATCACATCTAAAACTAGATTACAGAAAGCTTTCTTGACTTTAAAAGTGTTCAGCTACAAAGATTATAGACAGGCACACCAGAGTGTGACTGGGAAACAAAGTAATTTTAAAATACAATGGTGGTTGGGTAGGGCTGACTCCGACAAGTCGGAGTCAGTCAGTGTACAGCAATAAAACAGAGTATGGAGAGAATGGAAAGCACCAACATTATACAGATTATGGCCAGTAAGAAGTTAGTTTTCCAAAGCAAAAGGCTCAAGTTACACAAAGCTGTGGTTATAGATGGGGAGAGTTTGCCTACATGGCCATTATAGAAGAGTTTGCAACAATGAAGTAAAGCATAAGAAATGTGTGTAAAAATATCTATCTACAGTTGCTTTGAAAAAAAGACTCCAGATAGAAGGAAACTGCTGTTGTAGTATTTAATTTTTCTATTTACAAGAGCCCTCAGCAAAGTAAACGTCACCAGTAGTGGGACACCCAAGTGCAAAATGATTTCATCTTTTTCTCCAATGTCCAGTAAGGCAACCAAAGGTATTTTACTGCACAGTTATCTAGCAGACTTTCCTGAATGATTTTTACAATTATACCATGAAAGGCGTCCCTTTCAAAGGTGAAAATGCTTTATCTATAGGAACCAGGCCCTCGGTTTTTAAAATAAATTGTAAGGGTGACCGACCTTTCCTTGTTTCTGATATGGAAAATAGGAGAAAAGAACGTTGTAGAATGTTGGGAACAACATCTTCGACCAATGGCAGGAGGTAAAAAGAAGCAGACTGGTAATCCCTATTTGAATAAGGTTGCAGTACTGAATGAAATAGAAGGTCTGAATCATTGGAAGCCTACCCTCTCTAACCTGTGAAAATCTAAGCATCGATCATAGAGTCTTATCAAGGCCCATATCGGACAAATCCTCATGGATGTATCAGGTGATGAGGTTATTCTGAGCAAGACACAGAGTACTGCAGTGTCAGCAGAAAACATAAGATTTTAGTTTCCATTTGTGAGGCATGCTGCGATTTGTCAAATTGGTAGAGCAGGGCATAGACTATTGTGAGGGGATCATTACCATCCCCCTGCAACTAGGGCACACAAAATGCTGGATCAGTTAAGTAGAAAGCAAAGTCTTGTCAGAGCACATCTGTGTAGCATTTGACTGGTACATAAGCAAAAGAACTTCATGGATAGAAATATGAACCACGTTCTATTGACAAATGTCATGCTTTATTGAGGAAGCAAAGTTTGTTAACATTCCACAAGATGCCCGCCGTAACAGAGACAAGAGAGTTTGAGGCCTGAAATGCTGTACAACTAGAAGGCAAGTGGAATGATTCTCTTAATGATTTGACTACTTTATAAAGGGATTGTCATGGTCTGGTTGGGGGCCAAAACAGGTATATTTAACTGATCCTAGCTTTTTCCATCAATTTAGGTTGCATGTGCTTGGGCATAATTTACAGAAGGTAGTGTGCATGCATACTCACTCTCAGTTTGTGTATGCTAGTCACCAGATTTGGGAAAATCTGTTGATTTAAGGCAGGGTCTATGTATGTAAATTTACTCACCACAGATACAAGGTGGGTGCACTATATTTAGTGAGTGGGCTTTAAAAAGCCGACCACAGCTTTTTGGATGGCACAGAGCGTGCGGTTACGCGCACAGTTACGAGCAGAGGCGCCATCTGGCTTTCCTCTCGCTCTCCCAAGCGCGTGCTCGCGCTTCAATGCCCCTCCCCCACCACAGAGCGCGTCTCGCGGCCGCAGGTCCTGTCGCACTCCCCCCACTTGTTTCCTTCTTCAAGCCTCAAGCCCGCGTGCACTCCCCCCACCCATCCCACTTGTTTACTTCTTCAAACCTCGCGCGCACTACCCCCACCCCTCCCACTTGTTTACTTCTTCAAACCTCGCGCGCACTCCTCCCACTTGTTTCCTTCTTCAAGCCTCAAGCCCGCCCAGCTGCAAGAGTTGTGCTCGTCAGGTCTGGCACCCGACCCGAGCTGAACATAAAATGCACCCTTTATGTTCACGAGGTTTTCATGGTGAGTTCAGCTCGTGTGCTGGTACTTGAGGGTGCACGCACTCAGGCCACCCTGTGTGTCTGCCCGGCTCTGTTGGCTTTTGTGTGTAAATGAATATGTAGCTTGTGTATGTCTCCTAATCCAGGGTTTTGGCCCGTTTAATGCTGTGTTGACTTTTGGCACGTAAGGCAAGCGAGCCACTGGAAGACAGAGGTCATTTGCCCAGGATCACGCGGTTTGGACAAGTAGATATTCCGGCATTATAAGAACTCTGTTTCCTTGTCCGCCACTAGACTCCTAGCAGTGAAACCACATAAGATATACATTTTCAGGTCGTTTAGATCTCTGTAAAGTTTGTTTTCCAGTTTTATGTTTCTAGCATGTAGGATTGTGTTTTTGCCTACCCTGTCATTAAAATCCTGCATATGCAGGTGAAATCCTGGCTTTGTGGTGAGCCCACGAGGCTTACCGTAGCTCAGACGAGTCCTCCCCTTTTAGACGTCAGTGCCTCGTGGTTTCCCTTCCCGTGACCCATAGAGGGCCATAGGAATTGTGCGGCTCTGCAGCTCAGGCCTTTCCTGTTTAATGATGCCTTTACCGTACTCGCCACATAATTTACAATCGTCTGCACAATGTGCAGATTTCAACAAAAATAGTTCAAATGGATCAAACGTTTCTACAGAAAAGTGCCGTGTGATGTTCAAGCTCAGTGGCAGACCTTTTTCAAAGGTAACTGGCCGTCCTTCGGTTGCTGGCTGCTGTATATAAGTATTAAAAGGCAAATTGTGAAGTGAAACTTTTGCCCAGGCGATATGAATGCATGTTAACATAAATTAGTCACATAATTCTGCCACAGAATGTCACATTAAGCCTCATTGTTTACCATTTCTTGCCACATAATCTAGAATGACCCTGCTGCATAATTGGGTCCTCCATTGCCGCATAATTCCATTGGCCCTGCTTATGAGGCACAGTGCCCGGCTTTGGTGAGCTGGTATTTCTTCGTTTTGACAAAATGCTTTTCTTTCGTAGGCTGGTGGGTCATGCTTTGCCATCAGTAGTAAGACACAAGGCTCTCCTTTGGCGGGCTGGCGTTTTGTTGGTTTCAGTGTGAGGTCTCGTGGGGACTACTGTGGCATATGTGGCTCTTCATTGGTGAATTGGGTTGTTGCGATTTGTGTGGATGTTCTCCGATCCTCTGGTCCAACTCCACCCTGCTTTAATTCTTCTCCGGCCGCATTTCTTTCTCCACCCTTCCCTTTCTTCTCCCCCTCATCTCTGCTCTCCGCTCCCCTTTAACGGGCTTCCTTTTCGTCCACCCCTTTCTTTCCCTCTTATCTTCGTTTCCCTTTTCAGTACCCGTACCACTCCTCTTGCCTGCAGGGCCTTAATTAGGGCAGTTTAGGTGTTAGTGGTGTCTTCCGGGAGGTTGTGCCGTGGGCGTGACCGAGGAACAAACCAGCCCGGGGAGAGGAAGCAGAAGGGTGGACTTTTGGCAACTGTGAAACATTAAACTGTTGCATGGCTAATAGAATTTTGTTGCGCTACTTACAGTGAGCCTATTCTCTACATAATGGCACATTCTTGATGCTCATTTGGCTTTTCCTCCTTCACGGTGGCCCATATTTACGTGCATTGAGCTTTGTATGGTGAATTTTAATTCTTCCTTCTTTATGGCCCATAATTAACGCGTATTGATTTCACTTCCTCAATCATTAGTGGACCTACTTATTGTGAAGCGATTTCTACATGCAGTGATTCTCACATGGCGCTTCTTTACTTGTAGAATCCACTATCCCTTAGTGGATCCTCCGAGCAACTACCTGGGTGGCTCATCCCTGGCACCCTTAATTTTTGCGTACTTCCTACCTCTGGGTGAGACCCTACGCCATTCTGGACCCGTACACACATGCTTCCTCCACCCTCTCTACCTCTCTTCCTCCACCCTCTCCCCCCCTCTCTCTCTACCCCTCTCTCTCCCTCTACCCCTCTCTCTCTCTCTACCCCTCTCTCTCTCTCTACCCCTCTCTCTCTCTCTACCCCTCTCTCTCTCTCTACCCCTCTCTCTCTCTCTACCCCTCTCCCCCCCTCTCTCTACCTCTCTCCCCCTCTCTCTACCTCTCTCCCCCTACGTCTCTCCACCTCTCCCCCTCTCTCTACCTCTCTCCCCCTACGTCTCTCCACCTCTCCCCCTCTCTCTACCTCTCTCCCCTACGTCTCTCCACCTCTCCCCCTCTCTACCTCTCTACACCTCTCCCTCTCTCTCCCTACACCTCTCCCCCTCTCTACCTCTCTACACCTCTCCCTCTCTCTCCCTACACCTCTCCCCCTCTCTACCTCTCTACACCTCTCCCCCTCTCTACCTCTCTACACCTCTCCCTCTCTCTCCCTACACCTCTCCCTCTCTCTCCCTACACCTCTCCCTCTCTCTCCCTACACCTCTCCCTCTCTCTCCCTACACCTCTCCCTCTCTCTCCCTACACCTCTCCCTCTCTCTCCCTACACCTCTCCCTCCCTACACCTCTCCCTCTCTCTCTCTACACCTCTCTCCACCTCTCTCCACCTCTCTCCACCTCTCCACCTCTCCACCTCTCCACCTCTCCACCTCTCCACCTCTCCACCTCTACACCTCTCCACCTCTCCACCTCTACACCTCTACACCTCTACACCTCTACACCTCTACCTCTTTCCCCCTCTCTCTCTACCTCTAAGTGGCAGCCGGAGCCTGATAGCACTGCTTGTCCTTTAAAAAAATAAAAAAATAAAAAATTCATTGCAGACAAGTAGGTACATACACAAAGAGTGGACAGAATAAGAATGTGAAGGGGCGGGCCACTAGAGTGTGCATCAGGTCAGTTGTCTATGGCTCACTGATGAAGGCGATGAGGTGGCCAAACATGAAAAATTCTATTCAATTCACAGCATTTCTAGAGCGTGCAGCTGCCTCCGGAGAGGAGTCCCGGCGCTAGCAGAACGTTCAAGGTGGAAAAAAGTCTTAAAGGGAGCAGGATCAATTAGCCCATCAGAAAAATAAAAATCATGCTGCAATTGGACTATCATTCATACAACCAGACAAAATCATACTATATTTGAGTTAAAGAGATAAAACCTGCAGATGGTGGACTAAGTATTTCAAGACCCAAAAAGACAATTATGGACATGTTGAGGATTTGTTTAGAAATAACATATCCTATCTAGTCAAGCAATATAAATTACAGCTTTCAGTTCCAAGTGAGACAACTATTGAAAACATAATTGGAATTTAAAAAAAAGGGGGAGGACGAAAAAAAACTTTTAAATTCGACTAAATGCATAATGTTTCGTTTGTACTGACAATAGAATTGTACTTTTCTTCTAAAATTCTGATTAAAAGCTGCTTAGTCAAATATGAGGCACATACATCGAAATTTGTAGCCCAGACAAGGTAAAAAGGAGGGTGGTGTTTACTACAATCGCTAATTAGCCTGAAACTGGAAGTAATAAAGACAAAGTTAGAGCGCTAAGCCAGCAAACAGCTGCAGCAAAGAAGAATAGATTTTCTACGTTAAAATTAATGAATTCCAACTGCCTGCAAGTGCTTCTGTGAAAATGTTAATTTAAGGAATTGAAATGATGCAAACGTAAATCATGCTTTGCTTTTAAAGTACTATATGGGCAATGTATGATCATTGAGCCATATAGGAGTATACTGCGCTTCTCTATATTAAAGGGAAATTTGCTAAATAGCTTCTCTACTATTACCGTAACAAGATATAAGGTGCTTCGAGTCAGCAATGTGAAGACACCTGTAAGTGACAAATATTTAATTACCAGTACACGATTTACATTTATAGAGAATTTAATGGGCATGCAAACTATGATCCGTCGTTTAAAGCTAGTCCTGCCCTTTTAACTGCAGTACTGATTATCCGTTCGCTAACAAAACGTTTTTCTGCTCAAAATTAGGAAGAGTCATTCACTCCATAAGGACTTGGTGCATCAATGATAGGTCTAACAATACGTCAACAAGACCTGTACGAATGCAACTAAAACTCTAGGATGAGCCCGGCAGACAGGTATTATTATCGGTAAGCAGCATTTGGCATCATCCATTTGGCTTGTATAAAGCCTTATTCAGTGAACTAGAATTATCATTGCATAAAACAAAAAAGGCATTTATTTAACACAATTCTAGTAAAACATAGCATTTAAATACACACTACACTGCATACGTAATATGGCTCATCAGTATAACTGGAAAAAAAGAAAAGAAAAAAAAAAACAAAAGACCAACCTTTTTATGAACAGGACTGGAGACTGAATGGAGCTCAATACAGACTCTAACGTTGACCCTCCTACAAAAAACAGTTACAGTGAATCACAAGATCGTGCATATATTTAAATACTACAAGATAGTTAAGAACAGGACAGCACACCAGATTACTCATAAAGCAGTACAGGAGCTGAGTAGCACCTAGGACAACGGGCAAATTAACTAGAGGATGAATAAGGGGTAGGGCATCTCTGGCAATGCTGTCACAATCATGGCATCCCTGGCAATGCTTTCACAATCATGTGCTGATCACATCAACTTGTGGCCAGTCAATAACACTTCCAATTTTCCCATTCTTTCCTAAGCACCCAACAACCCGTACAAGGATGCTGTAGATGTTCTCTAGACTTTGATATTAGTCACTTTAAATACATAATGGTAAAATGGGTAAAAAGAATAGCTTTCACAAACTGTCAGTAACTTTACATTCTCTCATTGACAATGGATTCTAACGCCTCCATGTTATCTTCAGTTAGGCTGGGTTATATATATATAATATTTGAGCATATATATTATATCGATGCTCAAATATTAGCTTCTTTACAGTGGGGGGGTCACTATCTCCACCGTCTTGCAGCAACTAATTTACCCGATGCCATTTTAGTGACCTGAAATAATATGAACAAGAGGAGCCGTGCTTCACTTCAATCAATTCCCAAAAGTCAGCTCTTTAGGGCAGGTGTCCAGAATATGGTTTGAGCATTACCTCCAGCTCAAACTACAACAGAGAGTTATATACTGAACTAAGACTTTCCATGTCCTGCAAAAGAAGGCCAAATGCTTCAACATAAACTTATATTTCACGTTCATGAAAAAGACTGCAAAATAAATGAGACGATATTGCTAACTGCACCGCCTATGCACCATGCATATTGAACACCGCAATCAAACGTACAGTCCAAACTTAAAAAAAAAAAATCTTAATATTTAAAGTTTATTATAGTTGCAACATACAACAAAAGCATAATTAAACAAAATAAAAAGAAATATCCAACATCACGCGCACCTCATTACTTCTGCATTACAGTCAGAGAACAATAGTATACATTTCTAACATCGAAACGGGCACCATGGCTTATTTACAGCGTTATGTGAATACAATTCCCACTTTTTCAGTCAGCTAAAGTTTACCTTGCAAAGGCATCAAATCTTCCTAAAATTGAGGAGCAAAATTAGCCCTCTGGCAGTGGTTCCTTTCCCCTATCCTGCAGATATATTTGCAGCAGATCACAGACGTTCTAGGGTCTTGAGGACGGATGTTATGTATCCGAGTAGTTCTTCATCATTTCATTACTGTATATTAAATCCCCTGTTCAGGTCTAATGTTTGGGTGAAACCTTGCTCATCCACTGCTTCGCCACCCGTCATTTGGCTTTAAGCAAAGCCATGAAGGCAAATCTGCTGATTCCAGGGGAGTGCCTCTCTATAGCCTAACAAAGTGGTTGTTGGCAATTCATCTAATCGACAGCTGATAATCTTCTGCAATGCATCTTAGTCCAGTTTCAATACTGAGAGACATTGCTAATCAAAAATTTATAAATCCCACATTCTAGATTCCACCTTTTTTGCAGGGTATAGGTCCCTCCCCTGTAAATAAGATAATGCACTCTGTTGCAATATATTATCTCTGTAAAAACGTGAACATAGGTTTAATGCCTGTATGTGAAAGGAACATTTTTCACCTAGGTACAGCATATCTGGTAGTGGTTGCTCCAGATCTATTTCCCACCGAGTGAGTCCTGGCTTTAACATGACCCCTCATCCGGGGACCTGACCATTTTGGCGTAAGAAAAGTATACATTTTTTCCCCATCTCACTGCGCTGGTACATTTAGTGAGTGAGTAAAGCTCTTGGGGAAGGTACGGGTAGGTTTATTAGAGTTCTTTAGCAGTTAAACGAGATAATACAGAAGTACTGCCAGTGGACTATTGCTTCAGCAAGACGGATACTACTCTAAAGTTATGAAAGAACCCTCCAGGAAAAGGTCCCCATGGCAATATCACAACTGGCTCCAGACTAACGACAGGGGGTATGCAGTCAGGACACAGCCTATTCAAGTGTAAGTGGGGCTGTGCCCAACTCCTACCTCCCATTCTGCCAGTGATGGCCCGTCCAGGCACACCTAAGCTCCCTATTGTGTGTGGCTGTCTAGGATGAATACACAAAGCTCAACTGTCAGCTACACCCAGTCATGTGACCAGAGACATGCTACAGGCAATAAAAGGCTAAGACAGGAAAATGCCAACTTTCTAAAAGTGGCATTCATAAGATTGTAATTTAAAATCAGACTTTACCAAAAGCTAGGATTTTAAATTCCAATTTCAGAGACACCAAACATGAACTGGTTACCTGTTCTCATTTGGAAATGACACATAAAATGTAATAAGTTGACTCCAATTTTAGCTTACGGGAGAGGTAGATCTTGCAGTAGGTAAAAAATAAATTAAAAAAAAAAAAAATGTAATAGTTTGCACTACCATGACATGCAAAACTTAAAAGTACATGTCCTACTTTAAATACATTACATCCTGCCCTCTGGGCTGTTTGGTGCTACCCTAGGGATACATGTGTATTAAAAGGAAATTTTGGGCCTGGTAAAAGGTGTATTTTGCCAGGTCGAAATGACAGTTTAAAACTATACACAACAACAACACACCTGGAAATGGCAAACCCGAGACATGTTGAAAAAGCTACTTAAGTGAGTGGCACAATCATTGCTGCAGGCCCACTAGTAGCATTTAATTTACAGGCCCTGGGTACATGTAGTGCCACTTATAGGGGCTTATCAGTAAATTAAATATACCAATTAGGTATAAGTCAATGTTACCATGTTTAGAGGGAGAGCATAAGTACTTTAGCACTGGTTAGAAGTAGTACAGTGCACAGAGTCCTAAGGCCAAGAAAACAAATTCAGCAACAAAAATAAATGGAGGAGTGAAGGCAAAACGTTTGGGGATGAACCTGCAGAAAGGGCCAAGTCTAACAATGCCCCGGGAGTGAACACAACATCAATTACAGAGAGTTCTGAGGATGTCCTGCTCCCGTCATTTACCAAGGGAACGAGAGAAGCTATCGAGCAAGCAGCGGCTCTTCCTGGTAAAAACTATTCCTCTTGTCTGAATCCCGGTAAGCTTGATATGAGCAAGTTTTTAGGCAAGTACAATTCTACGGAAGCTACACATTCTTGAAACTAGTAAACTGGGTGAAAGAAAAAGAATCAAAGTGTAGATGAGAACCACTTGGCCTTGGAAATAATCAAAGGAGATTTAGAGACAAATCCTAGGACATAAGCATTTTGTGGAGAAAACTGGGGTTTGATTATAAAGTATTTATGCTAACTCCTTGTTCTTGGTCAAAGATGCTAGTGCTTGGGAACCAAAAGAAGCGAACCGCTTTTCCAATTACCAATGCATGATGTGGTAGTGCACTGTCATTTACAGATAGTACATTTTTCACTGAAATGGCCACAAACTTTCAAACTGACACGTGGTTTTACTGACAAAACTATATAGCGCACAAACGATATTGTGTGGAAATGAAGGTTTCAGAAAATACTTATCATTTGCTCATCACCAAATAAAGAGTTCTGATTTGTGTTGATTCTATTAAAATCTTTGTTTCCACCATACTTCAGAATTACAAATAAATAGGCTTTCCTCGCTGCTATTTTGAAATATTTGTACAGTTCATTTGCAAGCTATTCATATGTTGGGTGTCAGAAAAAACCATACATTCTACAGCCATTCATTTCACACTCCCTGCACTCCAACAAGACTGCCAGCCAGCACACTTTACAAAATCCTCAAACTTTATAGTCCAAGAAAGAAAAGAAAACACCACTCTCCAGGGTAAAATAAGCAGCAACTTGTAAAAAGACATAAGCTGATGTTTGAACTCTTTGAACACACAGCAAATATGACAAGATAAAAACAAGATTTATAGGCATCTTTATTTCTCATTCACTTTCTGAATGAACAGAACACCTGTTCTTTGCCGGCTCAAGCTCTCTCGCCTGAACTGGCCAGAAGGCCCTAAAATAACTCGCCCTGATAAAATCTGACTTGCTACAGCGAGTGGATTTTCTAAAGGCTTCATCAGTCACAAGATGCTGAGCCAACAAAAATTCACTGTCAGAAAACCTAACAGAGACAAGACAAATCTAGATTCTCAACAGAAGACCATGTATGAATCATACCGCGCGATCAAACGATGTATTCTATCCTAGTTTCTCCGTGAACCATGACTTCTCGTTGAAATGTTTTTCTGGATCACAGATACGGCACTGCTGGGTCAAATTAATGTTGAGAAACCTACAGTCTGATAAACCAGATGAGTCATTTTAGAGATACTGAAAGGCATATTTGCATATTACTCCCCGCAAGCCAACATGACATTCAAACACATTACTGACAAATGGAAACGTGAATTACAATGCTCACCAACAATTGATTAAGCCCCCAGTAAATCTTATTTTAGAATACCCCTTTTGCTACAACACATCTTCATGATCTGCCAATTTATCCCATGAATGGCTAGGAAAACCCTGGGGGGGTAGTAAGGCCCAAGATATTGATCCGCCTGGTTTTGGTCTGCATGCTGATGCCCTCCCTCCATATAGAGAAACACTAAACTCAGATTTGGTTACCCCCTCCCAATTGGACAAGGGTGAGAATCAACCACAATAAAAGACAAATTTGGGGAATGGCTGAATGAAATAGGTAATAGATTTACAATTAGTTTAGTCTGGACTCCTCTTCAAAAGTAATACAGCCAATTGACGAACTGTCCGAGATGAACTCTGGGCCCTCACTTACTTAATTCCCCACCAGCACCCACATCTGAACTTATTTAGTTTGGGGCCAATTTAGTGGAGTGGTTTTAGTAATCCACAGCACCATCTTTATACAGTTGTTCTCAAGCACTATAGTACTGTTGCTAAAGGAGAAACAGCAAGACAGCTTTGGAGGACGAGGAATGGGTGGCTCTTACAGATTCTCGCAACAACAGACTGCGAGAATCCCATCTAAAATTCAGCCATGTTAAAATCCTACACTCCTGGCACTGGTCCCAAATCCAGACGACTGAAAGCACCAAACCTCAATCCAGTTTCAAAATGCTGTAGACATAGGGGTGATAACGTGTACATCATCTTGTGGGCATGCTCAAACATGACTCAATACTGGTCACCACAATGCAAAAGTAAGAAAGTGTCACTAGCAATAGAATGTTTCGCAGATCACAGGAATGAAAACACTTTGGAAGAGATTTTCCTCGACCTCCTTCGTGGGTGTTAAGGATTGCATCCTAAGAAAGTTGAGACCACCAAACGTACCCATGTACAATGAATGGATGAAAGATTTGATGGTTATGTACATATCACATTAACGACCAAGTGCATATCATTGAGCAGATTTGGGGGTCACTTGTTATCGGATCTGGCATGATGAAACAAATATTCTTGTGCCAATCTAGAGTTTGTGAAATGTGTGTGTAATTATATATATATATATATATATATATATATATATATATATATATATATATATATATATATATATATAATGCCGTATGTGAATAACAATATTGAATCGTCGATATTTGACTTTTTAATAATGTTTTTACTAAGTATATTACCGTACTGTATTTATACAGTTATTATTTGCGAATTTTGCACATGTAATGTTCAATTTTGCACATCATACGGTATTTGCACATGCAACTAGCAATTTGCACATTATGTTGTAAGTTACTGTGACTGCTTTAATGAAAACAGATGGGCAGTCTGTTTTCTGTTTCTGTTAGCACTGGGCACTTTAAATCTCATGGGAAATGGTAGCATGTCATGTGATCAAGGCCTCTAGGGGCTGAAACGCGTCATGGCGGCAGAGCACGATTGACAATAAAGAAAATTACCTGCACGAAATAAGAGGTGTCCGTTCCCTTTCTGATTCCAGGGGCAAGGGATCGTGGAGGAAAAGGTGGTGCAAATATTGGTCCAAGGCGGCTTCCTTGGACGAAAACAGACCCCCTCTCGATCAGGGCTAAGCAGCAGGAAGCTGAATCCGGTGTTGACCCGGAACTGGAAAGTTCTCCTGGAGGAGAGCTGCGCAGCCCCCAGATGGCGGAAAACACCTACGGACTGTGGCGAAGCAGTGGGGCCTGGGTCGGAGGACGCAGGGAACCAAGGCGGGTATGCAAAAGGTAGGAGGTCCATCAGTGACTGGTGAGAGGTGTGCATGGCGAGGGGCAGCAAAGTTGCGAGTTGCGGCTGTTTCTCTCGCTACCAAGACTCTAAGTGCTAAAGTATGGCCGCCGACGTGCTACGTGGTAGAGAAGAAGCGGCGGAGGAGATGTTTGTTGCGGTTGCCAGCGCTCAAATTCAAACGCAAAGTAATAGCGATGGCAGAAGCAGTTCAAATATCAGGGATTTATATAAGAAACTGGAAAAACTGATGAGATCGGAGCAGGCCAAATGGTGGGAGCACCGGTCCCTCTCGAAGTATTTGGAGGTGGGCCGGGTTCCCCGCGGCTTCGGATCATGCTTGCTCCGAGTTATGATAACCCCAATCCCAACATGCTCAGGGATTGGGGTGAATGCAATCTTGAGTCAAGGAAACTAATGGAAATATTAATCAAATATGCCGAAATAGACAGAACAGATTTGCAGAAACAAATTGACCAACTCAACCTTTTAAATCGAGACCACCGAAGGAAGTGATGTGAATACCAAACTTAGGGAGGAAATGACCATACGCCTCAAAAAAAAGAGGATATAATAAAAAAACGAAAAACCTTCAAATTTCAACAGGACAAAAATGATTATGACCAGGGTCAGATTTTTACTTTTGCCCGCAAGTATGATGCAGCCAAAGCAGTACACAAAGGAAATACTATCAGAACAGAAGGGGGGGGGGGGGGCTGTGGCAGGCCCCAGTAGGGAAGTGCAAACTGCTTCGTCAATGTCTGACTTGAGCTCATCGGTCGGTCGAAACAGAGTCAGAATCAGAGAGCAACAGGAGGAAATCAATCCCAGGCACGCAAACATACATTAGCAGAGGAGCTTGGTTTTTTAAGGGAGGAAAGGCGCCAAACATTGCGCCTGAGGAATCCAAATCCCAGAACCAACAGAGGAGAAATGTCAAGCGACGTGAAAGGAGGCGAAGGCGCCAAAACAAAAGGAAACAACAAGAAACCGACCAACAAGGGGTGGCGGCGCAAGTAATCCAAGAATCCCAAAGCGCCAATACAATCATTAATCTATCGGACATTGTTCTTGATCGAGCGGAACAACAATTGCTTGCATTAGGACTCATGTACTGCCCAGAGAATAACTTTGATTACCCCCAGACCAGAGTTGACATATATAAATACATTAGGTAGCTCAAATTACAAAAATTTCACCACCAAAGATTGAACAAAACACCAGGGCAGACGCCATCAATAACTTCCACCAGTGCTGCCAGTTCATTAGTAGCATCGGATGTCAGTATACTCTGATCTATATGCCTTACAAAATCATGACTGATCGAAATGAGGAGGAATCCACCCAAAGAGCTTTGGCACAACAATCCATAAACATCAGAGCCACCCCTCAAACAGGATTTAAACCTAGATCCACGTTCGTGCCCGTAATGCCGAGGGAGTCAGTTGATACCTTCCATGAAATCATTACAGCAGAAGTTAAAAAGTTGAATTTCGAAATTCAAGGGGAGGCTAGAAATCGTACAGTACAACAACATAAATATCAACAACTAATCCAAAAACTGCGGGAGAATGACTCGGTAGTGGTGCGTAATTCTGATAAGGGTGGCAATGTGGTCATCTGGCCACTATAATAATAATATTTGGAGGAAGCAACTCGACAACCGTCAGATCGCAACTGCTATAAATTAAGCAACAGACAAGTGACTAGGGCCGTACAAAATAAATTACACTCAAAACTCTTAGCCTGGAAGAGTGCGGGGCTCATCAATCAGGATGAATTTAAATTCTTAAAAAAAGACTATCCCACTATGCCCATCCTGTATCTAATACCAAAAGTGCACAAGGACACTTCTCGTCCACCAGGAAGACCAATAATTTCTGCCAAACAGAGCCTTTTGGAAAATGTTTCAGTGTATATTTATTCATTCCTTCAGGAACATGTAAGGACCCTTCCGTCATTCATCCAAGACACCAAGGATTTTTTTAAACAAATTTAGGATTTCGAATGGCACAATAACTATTTGTTAATAGCATTGGATGTTTCCAATCTGTATACGTCCATTCAACATGATGATGGCATAAGGGCGTTGGAATTTTATTAGGGGACTAGACCGATTGAATACTATACACATAACAAAATGCTCATTAGTCTCACTAGATTCTGTTTGGAAAACAACTATTTCTTGTTTAATCAACAGGTGTACCATCAAGTAAGGGGCGTAGCTATGGAGGCGAGTTTTTCCCCTAGCTACGCCTGCTTGCATATGGGATGGTGGGAGAGAATGGTCTTAACAACTGTGTACGCGGACATTATGATACACAATGTAGTTAAATGGGTCCGATACATAGACGACCTTTTTGTGGTATGGTGTGGGGATAGAGGGAGTGCAGAGGAGTTTATAACTAATCTCAATAATAATGATATCAATCTGCACTTCACTCGCAGCATAAGCAACAGTTCCGTCACTTTCTTAGATGTTAAAGTATATGTGGCCAATGGGAAGTTAGAAACCAAATTACATCGCAAACCCACAGCAGGCAACACAATACTTCACTCTACCAGCTTCCACCCCAAACATACTATCTGCAGCATTCCCTATGGGGAAATGTTGAGAATCCGCAGAATTTGCAGCAGGGAAGAAGATTTGGTGGTGGCACAGGAGGAATGCAAACATAGATTCTAAGAAAGGGGATATTCCAAACATATAATTGATGATGCCATCAAACGGACCAAAGCATTGTCTCGTAAGGACTTGTTCTTAAAACCATCACGAGGCAAAAACAAATTATCTAGCAATACAGGCCCCAATACCAACAACCCAAGACTTATTCTTACTTATAACAAACAAAAGGATAGTCTGTATAAAATCTTTAAGAAAAACTGGCACTTGGTGCTGAGTGACCCGATCTTTGGGGAGAAGTTACCACGCACACCCACGATAACATACAGAAGGGCCCCGAGCACCAGCGACTTGGTTGGCAGCAGCAGTCCTGAGGTTAAGACAGGTACAAGTTGGTTAAAAGATCGCAAAGGTTTTGTCAGGTGCTCTTCTTGCAGGGCATGTAAGTATGGGATCAACAGAACTACTTTCTGTTCTCCATTCAACAACAAGCCCTGCAAAATCGACAAACTGTTGACCTGCAAATCAGAATTTGCTGTCTATGTGCTGGAGTGCTCTTGTGGACTGCAGTACGTTGGTAGTACGAAGCTGCAAGTCCACAAGAGAGTGCTCCAGCACCTGAGGGCTATTACTAACTCAGATGCGACCTACCCCGTGGCACGCCACTTTAAAGAGTTCCATGACAATGACTTGGACAAATTAAGATACTATGTGGTGGATGCTGTGCTGCCAATTAGACGGGGTTGTAACAGGGAGGCCATTCTTAGATGTTTAGAGACCAGGTATATTCTTGAATTAGATTGCAAAAGTCCTAATGGCCTCAACACGACAGAGGATTTGCACACATGGCTGTAAATAAATCCTTATTCATATGTCGTTTATATAAACTGTTCTCATCTTTATTGAATTCCAGAACCTAATAGGACAAGGATAGCAGCAGAACACACTTTGCTATCCTCATAGAAATACTACCTCATCATTTTTTTATCTTTTTATCTCTTCTGCTTTCTCTTCTTCTCTCTTTTTTACCCTGTTTCCTTGCTTTATTTGGCTACTAAGGTCATTCCGATCAGGCCGTCCTGGGTATGCCAAGTAATTACAAATTGCACACCAGCACTTTATATGTGGTATCTGTGAGGTCCGGAAACAGATACTGCATAATTGTAAACATGTTTACATTACTTCGCACTCTTTGCACAATTACGTAACAGGACACAAACATCAGGTTACACTTTTATAGCAGCAATTTGTCAATTTACATGTGTTAGGTATCAAACGGCTTTAGGCTTGGAATCTTTTTCCATCTTGAATGTACACAGACTGGTTTTTTAACTATGTGCAAGTTTACTGGGGTGTATTTATACATGTATTTTTGCGTATTTTGCACACGGTTTTACAAGCAATACTTAAAAACCAGCTGGTTGCCGCATATTGGGCTGGAAACTAGGCATCAGTTTATGTTCACATTATGAAGTGTCAAATGTATTTATACAGAGACAGATGGTGGCCAAATGCTGTATGTGAATAACAATATTGAATCGTCGATATTTGACTTTTTAATAATGTTTTTACTAAGTATATTACCGTACTGTATTTATACAGTTATTATTTGCGAATTTTGCACATGTAATATTCATTTTGCACATCATGCGGTATTTGCACATGCAACTAGCAATTTGCACATTATGTTGTAAGTTACTGTGACTGCTGTAAAGAAAACAGACGGGCAGTCTGTTTTCTGTTAGCACTGGGCACTTTAAATCTCATGGGAAATGGTAGCATGTCATGCGATCAAGGCCTCTAGGGGTTGAAACGCGTCATGGCGGCAGAGCACGATTGAAAATAAAGAAATTTACCTGCACGAAATAAGAGGTGTCCGTTCCCTTTCTGATTCCAGGGGCAAGGGATCGTGGAGGAAAAGGTGGTGCAAAAAAAAAAAAAAAAAAATACAAAAATATATATATGTATATTCACTGAAAAAACCATAGGTTTTAGGGAAAGTTATAGTTAGTTGGACATTGCACTCGTACAAAACCCGTGAAATTCCCCCGTTATAGTTAGTTCAGCTAACTATAACTCGCGACCCCGCAATGCACTGCTGATGACGTCACATATTACATCACTCATGACATGGTCAGTGACATCACTGATGACATCTCAAATGACATCACTGATGCCATCATCCAGTGACTGTTTCTGTAAAGTTTAAATATGTTTAATATATATAGGGAAAGGCGTATTGAAGAATGAGTGGGTGTATAAGTTTCTGAATGGATGATTTAGTAGGTGCGTGACTGACTAAGTGAGTGATTAAACGTATCTTACTGAATGCATGGGTTAGTGACTAAACTGCGTGAATGTCTGTATCCGTCTGTCTGTTGCTGTGTAAGCGGCTGCATGGGTTTGTGAATAGCTACATGAGTGTCTATATGAGTTATTGATTGGTTGTCTGAGTATCTGTATGGGTGCCTGAGTGTTTGTGTGGGTGGGGTGTGTGTGACTGTGCATAGATGTGTGAGTGGGTGATTCACTGGATGCATGGTTTCAAGAGTGCATCTGTGATGGACTGTATGGGTGGGTGTGTGTGTGTATGGGTGTGTTAGTGAATGTATATCTCAGTGGTACATGTGTGAGTAACTACATATGTGAAAGGCAGTATATATGTGTGTTAGAGTATTTAAATGGCTATAAGTGAGTGTGTGATTGTGAGAGTGGCTGTATGGATGAGTGTGTACTTGTATCAGTGATTGTATAAGAGCGTAAGAATGTGCTAGTATTTGTATGAGTAAGTGAGCTGGTGTGTGTATAACTGTATAGGTGAGTAAATGGCAGTGTGATTAATTATTTGCATGACTGACTAGGTGTGTGAGTACCTCTATGGATAAGTGGCGGTGTGTGAGTGTCTATGTAGGTGTATGAGTGCATATGATAGTCCTGTACTGAGTGACCGTAAGTATGAGTGACTGTACAGGTGAGTGAGCGGATGTGTGTGTGTAGACCTAAGAATAAGTGAGTGTGTATGTAGTTACTGGTGTTGGGGTGTCTATGGTTTTGACAATGGCAGTCTGTAATTTACAGTGGGTGTATCAAAAGTTATATAAGGGTGTGAGAAGATGCATCAAATTATCACATGGATGATGTCATCAGTGATGTCATTTGAGATGTCATCAGTGATGTCATCAGTGATGTCACTGACCATGTCATGAGTGATGTAATATGTGACGTCATCAGCAGTGCATTGCGGGGGCGCGAGTTATAGTTAGCTGAACTAACTATAACGGGGGAATTTCACGGGTTTTGTACGAGTGCAATGTCCAACTAACTATAACTTTCCCTGAAACCTATGGTTTTTTAAGTGAATTTCAAAGGTTTTTTTAAATGCAAGTTTCTAACTATGCCTACAGAGGTAGGACATGTGAAGAAAGAAGAAAAAACGCACAGAAAGAAGCAAAAGAAATGCAGAAAGAAGCAACAGAAGTCCACAAAGACGAAGAAAAGTGCAGGAAGAAGCAAAAGATGTGCAGAAAGAACAAACAGAGGAGCAGAAAGAGGCCTTGTTGCAAAATCATCCTGTGCCCACAACTTTTTCAGACGTGTACTGGTGGTAACTGACTGACTAACCAGAGTCAGTGCTATGCTAAAAGACACTTAGAATACAGTGAAAACACCTACATACACTAGGGAACACTATGCGTTGGGGTACCCCTGTGATTAGCATGACCTCCTCTGTAAGTCCCTAGTACATAATAGGGCAGGGGATTAAAACTACCTCTTAAACGCGCTACAGGGCGCGTTTGCACAGTGGTGAAGGGAGGGGGCCTGAGGTGACGTGTGCAAACGCGCCCCGTGGCGCGTTTTAAGTTGCGGGATTAAGTCCCCTTGAATCCTGAGGTCCCTGGGGCCCAACTAGCCCCCAGGTACCTACAGTTAGGACCACAGATCTGAGTTGCAGATTGGCGTTCCGAGGCCACGCACCTTTTTTCACCTCTCTGCAACGCAACTCTGTTGTGCTTACTGAAGGTACTTGGTGGGCTAGTTGGCCCCCAGGGTCCCTCAGGATTCAAGGGAAATTAATTCCCCAACTTAAAACACGCCACAGGGCGTGTTTGCGGACATGTCACCTGAGGCCCCGCCCCCTCCCTTCACCACTATGCAAACGCGCCCCGTGGCGCGTTTTAAGTTGGGGGATTAGGTCACCTTGAATCCTGAGGGTCCCTGGGGCCCAACTAGCCCACCAGGTACTTCCAGTAAGCACCACAGGCCTGCGTTGCAGAGAGGTGGTCCGAGGCCACGCCCCTTTTTACACCTCTCTGCAACGCAGCTCTGTGGCGCTTAATGGAGGTACCTGGTGGGCTAGTTGGACCCCAGGGACCCTCAGGATTCCAGGGACTTAATCCCCAACTTAAAACACGCCACAGGGCGTGTTTGCACACATGTCACCTCAGGCCCCGCCCCCTTCACCACTGTGCAAACGCGCCCCGTGGCGCGTTTTAAGTCGGGATTAACTCCCTTGAATCCTGAGGGTCCCTGGGGTGCAACTAGCCCACCAGCTACCTCCATTAAGCGCCACAGAGCTGCGTTGCAGAGAGGTGTAAAAGGGCGTGGCCTCAGAACACCTCTCTGCAACGCAGCCCCTGGCGCATACTGGAGGTTCCTGGTGGGCTAGTTGGCCCCCAGGGACCCCCAGTATTCAAGGGGAATTCGTTCCCCATCTGCAAACGCGCCAGGGGGCACGTTTGCACAGTGCTGCAAGAAGGGGGCGGGGCCTCCTGCGCGATGCCGTTTTTTTTTTGTTTTTTTTTAAGAAGGGGGGCTGTGTGGCCCCCCTTCTTTTTGTAATTTATTTGCCCTGGGGACCCCATCCCCCAGGGCCTGCCCGCTTTTTTTTTTTTTTTTTTATTTGGAAGGGGGCTGCGTGGCCTCCCTCCCGAGGCCTTAATCGGCCCCGAGGACCCCATCCCCGGGGCATGGCCTTTATTTTATTTTTTATTGTTTTGGAGGGGGCTGCGTTGCCCCCTCCTCAGGCCACTTATGGCCCGGGGACCCCATCCCCGGGGCCAGCCTTTGTTATTTTTTTAAATATTTTTTTTTAATAAATTTTGGGGAAGGGTGCCGCGTGGCCCCTCCCGGGCCACTTGTAGCCCCGGGGACCCCATCCCCGGGGCTGGCCCTCTCCGTTGGGGACCGTGGGGGTCCCCAATTCCCCACGGTCCCACCGGCTCCCCGCGTCCTCGGGAGCCGGCATTGCTTTCCACATGGGGAGCTGCTAAGATGCAGCTCCCCGTGTGGAAAAGCAATTTGCTGAATTTTGGAAGAGAGAGCAGGTTTCCTGCTCTCTCTTCCAAAATCCAAAGCAAGTTTGCTATGACAGGACGGGAGCCGCGAGGCTCCCGCCCTGTCATAGCAAACAGCAGTGTCCCGGGGTAGGCACCCGGGACACGGCAGGAGCCGGCCCTGGGGGGTGGTCCCCAGGGCCTTCACAGGCTCCAGGAGGGGGGCCGCGCGGCCCCCCTCCCAACATGTTCAAAGCCCCGGGGAGGTGGTGGTCCCCGGGGCTTTGAAACGGAACCCCAATTTAAAATTCTTAGTGCCCCGGGGAGGTGGCGGTCCCCGGGGCGTGTGGGGGGGCTCGAGCCCCCCCACACAGCGAATTTTATTTTTAAAAAAGAAGCCCCGGGGGGTGGCGGTCCCCGGGGCTGCGGGAGGGCCGAGTGCCCTCCCGCACCATTTGTTATTTAAAGCCCCGGGAGGTGGCGGTCCCCGGGGCTTGGGGGGGCCGAGTGCCCTCCCGCACCATTTGTTATTTAAAGCCCCGCGAGGTGGCGGTCCCCGGGGCTTGGGGGGGCCTTAGAGGCCCCCCCAACAAATATTTAATAAACCCCCGCATGCCCCCGGGACTTGGCCCACCCGGGGCCAAATAACAACGAGCGCGGGAGACCGCGCTTCGTTTGTTTTCTCCACGGCTGGATCCGCGCATCCTAAGCGCATCCCGCCGATTTTTTTTTTTTTTTAAATGCTTTTTTGGCCCTGGGGGTCCTTGTGGGACCCCTAAGCAGGCCCTAGGGGTCAGGGTGTTTCTACCCTGCCCCCTTTTGCGTTTTGCGCACTTGTTTCTTGTGCCTCGGTTCTACCGAGGAACAAGATGGCTGCCAACACTTCCTGGTTTGGAGTGTTGACAGCCAATTAGCATCACAGCTCGTGATCGGGAAGGTGCACGGACCCTCCGCGGCCATAGATATATATGTGGTTTTACTTTTGATTTTCTCAGCAACTACTGAATGGATTTACACCATTTAAAAAAAAAAAGGTCTGTTTCTGAACCAAGTGCTACCTTTTTGCCAAATTTGGTGTAAATCCGTTCAGCAGTTCGGGCTGTAGCCGTGTCTAAAATGTCCTATGGGAATTAACATGGAGAAAACACGTTTTGGGACCCCCCTTTTTTCTCGGCCCCCACTTGCCGAATCACCCCGAAACGTTCAGGATAGGAGCGGACCGGAGCGCCCCACGAGTTTTGAGAATTTCGCGAAGATTCGTCAACCGGCGCCAAAGTTATTGGAAATAGAATGTTGTGAATTTCCTATGGAAAATAGGTCCTAACTATAACTATCTACTGGCGACTGCCAGTAGATTATATATATATATATCCTCCAACTACCAGGGAATATCTAAGAAGCTTGGCTATTGGTTGAGCGGGGTGAAAGCCCGACAAGGGCAACAACCACAATCCTTGTCAGGGTGAACCACTAAAACACACTAAATTAACCTGTGCTTAACCCTCTGGTAGCTTGGTACAAAAGCAGTCAGGCTTATCTTCAATGTGTAAAGTATGCAGCACCCAAAAAGTTAAAGTGAAAGCACAAGAAAAATCTCAGACCAAATTAAGAAAAATAGAGCAAATTTTAATAAATAAAATGATGCCAGGATGATAAAAATCCAATCAGTAGAACCGGAGATATAATCAAATTAAAATATTTTAAGTGAAAATAGTGCCTAAAAGCAAAAAGCGCCACTCACGATCATCTGCTTGCACTAGACCAGGAGAAACAAGTTCAGGCTGACCGCGACGAAGCATGGGTCGGATACAGGGACCAGGTAAGTTCTGCTGAAAAGTTATCTTCTAAGTCCGGTGCAATGAGTTCCGTTTGAATTTGAGGAGGCCGAGTGTCGTGGAAGGCTGTGTCTGTAGCACGAAGAACCAGTCAAGCGTCACATCACGGACAGTTGTTGTAGTAGCTTCGCGTTGGCAGTCGTCGCGGGCTGTTGTTGCTGTAGTGTGAAGTGCAGGTCTTGCTTTGTTAGTCGTCACTGGCAGTGCTGTCAGCCCAAAGAGCATGTCTCACCGGAACTTTACTCTGGCAGTCATCGAAGGTGGCGGTGTGGTGCAAACAGGCCCACTCGCTGTCGTGAGGAGCGCAAACTTCAGGATTTTCTCCTTTTCTTTAGGAGGAGTATGTCTTATGCCAGCCAAGGGTCCAGAACTTGGGGGGCACCTTCTTGCAGATTGGGAACACACTCCAGCAGGGTGCAGGCAGGCCAGCTGCAGCAGGTCAGCTGGGCAGTTGCAGGGGGCCTCTGAAGTTTGTTGTGTCCCTGCAGCTCTACAGGAGTTCAGACAACTGAACCTTGGAGTCACTGAGTAAATCACAATAAGGAGAGACGAGGGAATGTCCTTTTCTAACTCCCCCTCCAAGGCTCTTTGATTTACACAAAAACCTTTTAAGAATATGACTCTGAAATCAATTAACTAATGGTGATGCACTGAATACTCTTGGGACATTTCTGTTTTTTATCCCAGCACCACGGGTGCGATTGCCTGCTCGAGCACAAGTGGGGGGGGGGGGAGGAGGAGTTTTTCCCTGCTTTTTAAATTTAAATATAATGGGCTAATGATATAATAGTGGAGTCTTTATTGGATTAGACCGAAGGGGTGAGGGAAGGAATATGGAGGCACATGCATACAAGCTTGTTTTCTTTGTTCTTTACTTTCAGTAATTGGCTCCTCTATGCATCAGCGTAGTTGGCGATTTGGAGACTATCCAGAGACTAAGTAATCTGTAGACCCGAGTGTGGGTTAAGACCACATTTTCCCAAGGGATCAATACCATGACGAAGGCCGCTATGACCAGTAGGGGCAATTAAAGGCCGAAACATGTTGGTTTCTGCAAACAGGATATAGGGGCATTGAATTCCCCAGTGTATCTGATTAACTTTTAACCCTATCGAGGGTGACCAGGAATAAAGGTAACCTTTGGTTCCCCTTAGATAGTTTTAACATTATCATTTGTGTTCTGCACTTTCTGATCCCTTCTTCAGGGAACAATACTTTCCCGATTTCTTTTGTGTATATTCATACTTTCTTTCCTCACCACTATATATTTAAAAAAATAATCTTTCGCGCTCCGCCCAGTGAGTTGGTCTGCTCTTGGGCGTTAGATGCGGCCCAATGATGAAGCATGACACTGAAAAGTGTGTGAGGGAAGTATTAAGAAATTAGATTTCTTTCCCCCGTCCTTTTTTTCTTTTCCCTTCGAGACTGGATAATTAGAGTAGTCCATAGTTGAAGTATGCACTAGCATGCCTTTGGTAGATATCCACATTGGAGTCCAAAGCCCCCTTTTTCTTGTTTCTGCTAGTTTGTCCTTTTCTTCGTTGTGAGAAATAAGTCACTCTGAGTAGCCTGGTATGAAGGCAAGAAGGGCCTGTCTTTCTTCTCAGATAGCAAGGCAGTTATTCAAGCAGCAGGGCACTCCTACTTTTATAGTTTCCACAGATCTAGGAGTGTTCTGATAAGGGACTCTGGAGGTCCAATATTTATACCTGGTGCCAGCACTTGTCTGGGAGGACTATCTGTCCTACCCCACATATGGTTCTGGAACGTTTTTCCCCTTCCATTGGCAAGGCTCTAAACTATCTGGGGTGACAAAGGGCAGGCCACATGTCAGGTTCCTTTGTGTGCAAGAGGCAAAGTGCTTTGAAGTTTAAGTGGCACTGGTACAGCCCCTCCCCAGTCACCCTCCGATGATTGCCCATCTTGTCCACACCCAAGCCCCTTAGTGCTACTGTCTCGAACCAATACACAAACCCTAACAGCAGAGCAAGTAACAGTCAGTTGACCCAGGACACCAGCAAAGGGAACAAATGGTTGGGTCAAGAAAACTTTCTAAAAGTGGCATTTTTGTTGTTCTAACTTAAATCCGACTTCATCATTAAAGAGGATTTTAAATCACAATTCATTTGAGTGTTAACAGCATATATCGAACTGCTCCCAATCCTAAGTTAGCACTTATTAAATGTAATAAATGAAATACCAACAACCCACGGCCAATTGGACCAACCAAATGGCAGTATTCTTTAATAAGAAAGAAACCTCTATTCAAGCCACGTTAGCTCACTTGCCACAGGATGATACCTATGCCACCAAGTGGCCTGCACCCTTGACATCCCTGGACAAAGTACCCCCACTCCTTTACTTCCCCCCAATATAGATAGATGAGTCCCTGTCGGCCATTATCTGTTTAAAGTCGGGCTCCCCTGCTGATCCTTGTCCACCCCAGCTCTTAGCCAAGGTGGCCTAGGCCATCAAATCAATCCAGTGCTTAATAAAGTCCTAAATGCTTCACTGGCATTTGGAAAATTGCCTCAGAAAGGGAAACATTCGAAAACCCTCCCTCTATTAAAAAAGCTGTCAGCCAACTTCAAGGTCCCGGCCAATTACAGACCTACTTCTCGCCTTCCCGCCTTCTCAAAGGGGTTAGAAAAATATATGTCAATTCACTGATCTCATGCCACCTTGAAAGTAACAATGAACTGCACCCCAGTCAATCGGGTTTTAGACCAAGCTATAGCACGGAAAATCATTAAAACCTGCCTTTCTAAAGTGTTCAACTGGTTGGCAACTGACCAACTAAAATGTAACCCGGACAAATCAGATCGTTTTCTTTGGTACAACACCGTCAGAAATCTAGAGACCATGGTGGCCCCAAGATGTTGCCCCCACAGCAACTCTTCAGTGCACAGTGAAAAATTTGGGGTTCAAGACGGACAGCTCTCTATCTGTACAACCCCAAATTCAAACCATGGTGGGGACCTGCTTTGCGTTACTAGGCACTCTGAAAAGATTGCCACTGCTCTCGGTTCAATCCAGGAAAACAGTGGTTCAGGAGTTGATCACTTCCTGACTAGATTATGGAAATGTCCTGTATCTGGGGCTGCCAGAATATCTCTTGAACAAGCTGCAAGTGGTTCAAAATGCAGCCGCCAGTTTGATTCTCAATCAGGCCCCTAGGACCCTCCTGTCCCCACATCTTTGTGCACTTCACTGGCTTCCCATGAAAAAGAGGATACAATTTAAAACACTGGTCCTGGCACATAAAGCTCTACAAGGGAAGGGTGTAGTATATCTTAGGAAGAGGCTTTCTATCTATACCTCCTCCAGGACACTACGATCGACACCTGGCCACCATCCCTAAGATCCTCCTGTCTAGAATCGGTGGCAGATCTTTCTTGTATCCCGGGGCCAAGGCCTGGAATCCGCTCCCACTGGCACTCCGGAACTCTCAATTTTCAGAAAAAAATTAAAAACCTGGTTGTTCAGCAAATAAGGTTAACTTCTCCCAGTGGTCTATTTTGCAGAAAAACTGTTATTTAGCGCCGGGACACTCCCCGGAGTAGGTGTGCGCTCTACAAATTACGTTTCATTCATTCAAAAGGTAACCCAGCATTAGTCAATGGGAAAGAAAGGCCTTACAGCAGTGAAAGACGACTTTAGGAGTTTTTCACTGCCAGTACATGTAAATCTTAAATAAACATGTCCTTCCTTTTCAATAAAACACACCCTTCCCTGTAAGCCTTTAGGACCTATCTTAGGGGTAACGTAGAAGTATTAAAAAGGAAGGTTTGTGCCTGGCAAACAGTTTATTTTACCAAGTTGAAATGGCAGCTCAAAACTGCACTACAGGCTGCAGTGGCAGACCTGAGAAATGTTTGAAAGTGCTACTTTAGTGGGTGGTATGACGAGTGCGGCAGGCCCACTAGCATCATTTAATTTACAGGTCCTGGCTGTACCAAGTACTAGGGACTTACAAGTAAATTAAATGTGCCAATTTTACCATGTTTGGAGGGGAGAGCACAAGCACTTTGACTATTAGTCTTATAAAGCGCAAACTTTGCCCAAAGGCACTGGTTTGCAGTGGGAAAGTGCAGAGGCCACTGCTGAGACCTAAAGACAACAAAAACTAATCTGGCCAACATGAGGGGTGAAGGCAAAAAGTTTGGGGGAATAGCACGTCAAGGATGTCAGATCTAACAGGATTAATCGGTTTACTTCTTTGAATCACCCTAAAATAACAATCATTTAAGGTACAATCTGCTCAGATACCCAAGCTCCCAGTTTGCATACTCAAACAATACAACACAACATTTTGATTCGCAGTGCTTCCTAGTACAACTGTGCTGAAACTACTTACTCTACCCATCTAGCTGTCCCAAATTATTTTGTTGTTCTCCCATAAATTTCACAACACCCTTGACTTAGCTTATTGCTAACTTTCTGATCTCCAACTAACTATATTGATATGATAAAGAGGAGTCCTCAGTTATATTTACGGGATCAGGTTTGTTCAACATTAGCACTGGTTTGGTCAGCAACTATGTCTTGTATATATGTAGTTATAACCTCCTTTCAATTGATAAAACCTCTGGTGCAGTATAAGACTTTGATTAAAGCTGTGGTAATTAAATGTCATGTTTCTTAATGGTCTTTTTCAGCATGGATGACGTGCAAAGAGGAATAAGGGTTTGTTGGTCATTGCATCAATTAGGGGCATGATTTTTCATGTCCTGTGCTCAGCTGTCCAAACTCAATTATAACTGACACTAATTTAAGGACAATTGGCCAGGCCGTCATTGAATGACACATTCATGGAAGCAGGCTTTGTTAGTGGGAGCATCCACCGCTCACTTGCACCAATGAAATGTGCACTATACTGGCTGGTCCACTTCATAGCCTGCGAAAACATATGAAGTTGTCAAACTCACTAAACCCTCATACATATGAAATAATCTTTCCATGATGCTAGGGACCCTTAAAACAAGTACAGAATTAAATTGGAAATGCCCAAATTGCTGGCATTCCAAAAAGCACTAAAAAGATTGAAAAAACACAACTTTCTACTCAGTGGGGAAGGACAAAAAACAAGCATTGGCATAGCCAATAGGTCTCGCCTTTGGGACCTTGTGTTTAGCTATGCAGCACATTATCACCCACCGGGCAGATTATGGATCTGATGCAAGCAGAGATCTTAGGGCAGGATTGAAATCTATTCTAGAGCAGGATTTGGAGAGATTGCAGATAGGGGAAGGAGTAAAGGCCTTGGGTCTGAGGCAGACTTGATCTGGATCCAGTAGACTCTGGGAAGTCAGAGTTGGCCATGGATTTAAGTGCAGACCAGAGATTTAGTCCAGTCTGGGCATTTGATGCATGCTGTAAGGGACTGGTGCGAGATGGGGATACACTGCTGGCTGGGGATCAAGTGAATGTGATAATCCTGTGCAGGCTGCAAATAATATGCAGCAGAAATAATCCAGCGCATGCTGAAAGCCTAGTGGGGCCACAAGAGGCTACGGATTCAATAGATCGCGAGATCTCGTGCAGACTGGCCGGCCCACATACACGTAATTAAAAATATGGGTAAAATAATTTAGCAGAAAAAAACGTTATTTGTTTTGACAAAATAAACCTACTGCATTCCTTTATAGACACATTAACACCAGCCCTCTCCGTGTATTTTGAATTTATGATTTAGAGACCATTACATTTGTAACTTGATGAAAATTAGCATGCGAGTTACTGAAATATATATATTTTGGAGATGTTCCTTTCTGTCTGCAAATGTCCAATTAGAGAAACTTCCAGGATTATTTTCCATTGTAATTTTGAGCCTGGACTGATGGCAACTTTTGAGTATTCTCAGACCTGGCCAATTCACAAGGCTGTGTGAAGAGAGAGGGGAAGGGAGCTTAGAGAGGTTCGAGTTAGTACATCTGTTGTGCCACAAATAAAGAGCAGGCTGAGAAAAATAAAGTGCTTGATATGGTGTGACAAAAATGTACCTGCTTTCAGTTGGACCCAGCTACACTGTGAATGCAAAAGGCGAATCACTGCGGTAATAAGGAGAGAAGGTGATGCGGATTAACCCGAGGCATGCCAATGCTCAAGAAGCGACATGGGCGTCCCCAAAGTGGGGCCCCTGGTCAATTGCAGCCTCTTCTGTGCCGTTGGAGGACGATGAAGGCATCCCACAGGACAGGTTGTTCAACGTTCCCAGGTCAAGAGGGTCAGCAGCTGTTTGCGCTCACACGTGGGAAATGGAGTTTCCTCGTCTAAGAGGCAGCTGTATAGTACTTTAAGGAGTGGAACATGGTAACAAGTCTCCCTCATACAAAACAGAACATGATACCAAGTACCACATATCTGCGAGGAATGCGTGGAAGGACTTACTATATGCCGTTATCAAAACCCTCTAAATTATGTCTGCATGCATTGCCCCCTCCCTCCCCAATTTCTGTAAAGCCAGGGATAGTTTAAAGCACATAGATAAACATCTCCTACGAAAAGCAGACGTACATGATACCCAGAAACACCCACTAGATCAATACAATTTTAAAATGCTATAGCAGGTTCCCCTCCAGTACGGTTATTCAGTGGTGAAGTTCAGAAACTTCACGGCACTCAGTAAATGCATTGGTTACAAACTGCCACAAAACGCTTAGAAGATCAAAAACATGGATGGACAAAATGAGACCTAATAACCAAGCCCTCCGTACCCTTCATCAAAGCAAAACCAGATGAGCGTTTGTTAAACGGGCGCAGAGATGATCGTATTGCCCGTGTTACTGGGATGTACAATTAATTGCGAATACGTGTTTTGCCTCATTTGTTTAATTTAATTCCACAAACTGGTAATGTCGAGAATGCACCGGCCTCTTTTAAACAACAAGCTGGAGCCCGGTGACTGACTGGAAGGGAGGAGGGAGGGGGGAGTGGGAGCAGAGAGAGTGGGATAAGGCAGCAGGGAAAACACACAACAATGAAAGCATAGTCAGCACGGCGCTCGTGAAAGGGCGCCTCGCTGATAGTGCTCACACCTCCAGTGTTCCCGGAGACCAGAGTCAGTCCACGTCCGGGGCAGCTGCGAGGAGCGGGGCAGGCACAGACAGCAGTGCCCCCTGCTCTGAGCCAAGCAGCGCAGCCTTCTCTCTGGTCCGCCGTTATAACGCAGAAAGCGTTAACTTTGAATGATGAGTCATGTTTGGCAGACTACAAGACAAGTTTAGCAAAATAACGCTGGCTGTTAAGGCGTTAATGCTGAAACTTGTTGGTACCCAGTGAATTTAATTATGCATTTATTTAGGTTGTTTGCATAGCACGTCAAGATTCTGGTCACAGTATAAGCGCTTCACAGGGACAAGGCATAAGACAGGAAGCAAAGCAAACAATATAAAAATAAAGAACATAAACAGGAAATTTAGGTCTTCAAAGTGTGGTGCTTTCTTTATAGTGCAGGATTTGAGAACACCAAATCACAATGTATGTATTAAGAAAGATCTTTTAAGAAATGGTGTTTGAGGTCCATTTGAAAGCGGAGATTGACGAGTTCTGTTGGAAATGGATCGGTATAGCATTCTAGATCACTGGTGCATTTCAGAGTTGGAGCGGCGCGCGCAATGCAAACAATGCAAAACAAAAATCGCGGCCCGCGCTGTGCTTAATGACTGAATGACTAATGCTGAAACAAGCAGCAGCTGTTTTCAAGCACACTCGTGCTTGTGGTGCCATCCGCCTTGTGGGAGCGAGCAACGGCCAATTAGCACGCGCGCCTCTGCTCGCTCCCGCAAGGTGGATGCCGCCACAAGCACGAGTGTGTGCTTGAAAATGAGCAGACCGATGGCTAAAGGCCCTCCTAGAGCAGGGCATGCGCGCTGCCTAGGCGAGACCTAATGAAACAGTGCTCATGTGGCATCACTTAGGGCAGCTAGGACTATTTAACCATAGGTTGAACAGATTTTCCATAGTGAAAACCAGGGCAGGTTACAGAAAGAGAAGTTAGACTACAACTTGACAGTCAATAGACAATGGAGGAGGACGTGATACAAGCTGTAAAACACAAGACAAACTGAAACAGTGAATAAGGCATCTGTTTGTGTGCAACTATCACCATCCAGGAGATTTTTGAATTATGGTTAAAGTTTACAGTTACAGTAGAAATGTAATGCATATATTATGTTTATTTGTCGTTCTGTACCCTTGACATTCCTCATACTCTTTCCTTCCTTCTACTGCTTATGCTTTACTTCATTCTTTTCTCGCGCTTTAAGATTCTGTTTTCCTCCTATTCTGTCTATGCTTGTAATCTTCCGATTGTCTCCGCTTGCATATTTTCTATAGCTTCTTCTCTGCTCCAATGCAATGCCTCTTGTTCCATTGTGATCGTTCTCTCTAATCCCCTCTGTTTCAAGGAACATAGCTTTACTCTTTCTAATTATATCCCTTTCCCCTCACACTACTGAGCCTAAAATGTAGGCTCACCTCCCTGGAAATCGGCTGATTCCCAAACATGCTGGTGCCCATGAAGGGCCAATATGGGTGGGGAAGTTAGTCTAATTTCTGGATATGCTTCACTCAGACTGGACTTATAAAGCATTGCGCTTTCGGGACATAATATTTCTCAAGATTCAAGCTGTCCTCTCCGCCTTATCAGTTTCCACTCTATCCCATAATTTATTTTTAATTACATTTCAAAAGTAAGACATTCTGGCATCAATAAAGGATACTGCTGCTTAAACATTAACTTGCTCTCAGAATGGATAGGCCACTCGCAATCTTTCCTTGCAGATGGAACGAGTACTGCAAAACGGGTTAACTAAATACGAGGTATCGTACTGGTTTTTATTTGCAAAAATGGGACATGGAGTATTGACAAGAAAACCGAGTCTGCTACAACCTTCTAAGACAAAAGTCTGAGTGACTAGTCGCACTACTGTAAGAACAATCTATGGTTTATATTTGATAGAAGTTCCCGAGTGAAAACCCAAATGTAAAGTACAACTAATAACAAAACTGCACCCTGACCAACCATCTTTGCTTATCATATCATGGTGCGCCCAACAACAAAAACGATATAGAAACTTATACGAGGAACAATTATCAACACAAATACAATTTAAGCCAATCAAAGCTACAGTACCTACTGAAGTCAAATGGAAAACTACCCAAATGTCATAGGAGTCTATCAACTGTGGCGTTCACTAATTGCCGACAGGTATGCATGTATCCTCACAATATGACCCTTCACACAACCCTTATAGATTTTCCGGGATCTCCCTATTGACACCCCATTTCCCGTCCCACCTCTCCTCACAGTCCTTGCACTTTATCTGAGTGGCCACCAGCTGGTTGAAGAGGAGGTCAGTCATTGCCAGATCATGCTCCCCTGGCTCTGGTACTCTCTGGGGAGCGGCTTTCTGGGTGTCCCCACTTCTGCCCTCAGGATCTCAGGTTCCAAAAGATTTCCAGCTTTGAGTTTGGCGCTCCCCGCCCGCCGTTGCTGAGACTACAGGCAACCGCCCGCAGCGTCGACGTAATGTAGGGACCTCTAACCTCACGCACGAAGGGCGGAACCGGAGGCAGCAGGGCAAGGAGCCATCATTGTGCGGGGCTCGTATCTTACTTCTTGATCCTAAGTTTGTACACTAGTTGTGTGCCGTTATCCCCGACTTACTATTCTATGAAATAGGTCAAATTGTGACATTGTGGACGCTGTGTAATATAGAAATTAATAACGCAATAATGTAAACTCCACTGTTTTGCAGTATTCAACGTACGCAATTGCTAGGTAACGAAGTACATAATAGAGGCACCGTCTGATGGATCCCAACCTAAATGTAATGTCGTTACTGTGTCGTTCTTATCTACCGACAAAACAAAAAAATACAGAAAAAACATTTGCCTTCCAAGGAGACTGAAAAGGCGCGTCATAAAATGCAATTCGTTGGAAATATTACACATGGTAAATGACATAAGCCACCTAAATACACGCAGAGAACTTCACATGAGTATAGTGCGTTCATAAGGTGTACAGGCGTGCATCCTGAAGGGGTTTCCCACTTCCCCTCGTCAACTTTCTTCTGATCAGCCCTTTCCAAGATGGCTGCGAAAATGACGTCTGCTTTCTGTTTTGAGTAGACACATGCCGGGAGTGTAGGGATGGTGGCATAATTTGTTCCTTCCTGGAGTCCGCTTGTATCGTTGCAAAAATGGCAGCGCCTGCTGAAGACGGTGTGCATGCACCAATGCCAGGCAGATGTGGTTTCTACGTGGCAAAAAAAAGCAGATTCTGCAAAATGATTGTGTCAGAAGGAAAGAGGTTATGCGGGGAGCACGCAACGCACGGAAAGGAAGTATGGAGTATTTATAGGTTGAGTTTACTAAACAGCGCAGCTGGTTGTGAAAGACATATTGTGAACTTAACCAGTAACGTAAAGAAGCTATGTAGCCCTAGCATTGCTTATTATTGGTTGGCTTTACTGTCATTCTCATTTGCCTACTTCTTATTTGATGGCTTGCCTAGTCCATGCCATTTTGTGTTTGTCCCTCCCTCGGAAAGTCACTGGTAATCTTGTGTCCTTCCAATGCTTTTAGGGATCAACTTATTCCTTTTGTTTTAGGCACTCCAGGAGAGAGTATATGTCTTCCAGCTGTCTCCCTAGTGTGCTTTTCCTTCCCCACACTGCGCTCCTCTTTGCTGTTTCTCACCAATGTGCTTCTTCCCACCTTTATCATAGTTGTCTAGTTTCCCAGATCTGTGCATAATGTGTTGATCCTGTTCAGGTTTTTTCTTTGATTTCTGGGACATGTACTCCTGTTTTATAATGAAATCAACAAGACTACAAGTCCCAAATTCAAAGAAAAAACATGGACTGGAGAAGAACATCAGGCACGGACCTGAGAAAATTGACAGTGCTGCTTTATGATGTGCTCGCCCTCAGGGGCTGTGTTACATTTTCGCCCCTGAACGTCCCCAAATCCACACTGCTCTCTCTTGCCAATTTGCTTTCCTCTCCCTCACCCTCCCCGTGTTGCTTCGCCCACCCGCTTTAAGAAAAACTGTTTTCCCACTTTGTCCTTTTTATTTACTGATCCAACTCGGATCTGTAAATTAAAGGGAAAAAAGTGCCTGCCTCATTTTGTAGGCACGTACATATGTGGTGCATTCGCATACAAAATGGCACTGACGAACGCGTCATAGGCTTTTCAAAAATGATTACTCTTTATGAATGCAGCTCAGCATCAGGGATGCTCCATGGCATCGATAAAGACCTTTGACAAAGCCAATAGTTTCCCCAACACGCGACCTTTTGGCTTTGCCAATACTAGTTTTAGGTTGAGCCTACCAGACAGTGACTGCTAAAGACCTGTTTGTTGCAGGCCTATATGTTCACAGGGGCTTACAGCCTGCCCATTGCATAGTTGCTAAGATTCCCAGGTCCATGCATTACTAGTTCGGCCAGTCTGGGCTTTGTCTTAGGATACTGAGACTTGTAGTCCTAGTTCTATACTGAATCAAATAAGACTACAAGTCCCAGAATGAACAAGCATTGGTAAATGCACTAGGTTTTGCCTATGTGCTTAATAATATGCTGTTTTTCGTTGTAAGTTGTAGCTAGATGAGTAGCTGTACAATATAAGTTACAGAAAGTCTGTTCAAGTGTTATGACTTGATTATGTACAAAAAGGCAATATATTGTGCTGTTACTAGTGGTATAGTTCGGGGAAGTATTAGCAACATTTTGAAAAATGAAAGAGGGAAATAATGGAATTAATTGATGTAATAGCAATATTATGTGTTTAGAGGAGTTCTGACAACTTTAGGGTCCGGTGCCATTCCACTTGCTCCACCATTCAAATAATGCCCCTAGTGCCTGCAGAATAACTACATTTGTTACTGACTGTTTAGTAGTAAACATTTTTTTTTAAACATATCTTTATTGGCATTTGCAACAGTTATGACAAAACAACTTGGACAGTCTCAGAGATTATACAATAAGACTCGTCACATATTCATAACCACAAGATTAACATTAGATACAATCCATACGTATGTGTTAGGCCAACAGTTAAGAATTTAGTCTCATCATCGCATACTCTATCACATCAGTCCTCGTTTCCTCAGACCCTAATTCTTAAGGCCAAGTGTTCATTGTATTCGAAAACCTTCCTATATCAAATAAACCAAACGTCTATTCCCCCCCCCCCCACAACTAAAACATACCCCTCCCCCCTATGTCTGGCGTGTGTCTCTGTAGAATAAACCTGTGTCCTTCATACCAATGCGCTATCCATTATGTCCTCGATGAGTGTTTCCCCTTTCATTTAGTTGCCCTCTAGTTCATTACCCGGCTGTACAGTCCCGGTGGCCTCCACCCGTGGCTCGTCGTCCATCTCCCCCTTTTTTTTTTATCTCATCCAGTATTACCCTCCACGCCCTCACATCATCCTCTAGTTTCTCATCGTGTCGTATCTGTTGCAACCGGATCAACTCGGCCGTCGCCCACTCCTTCATGTCCCGTACCCATTGCGTCATTTTGGGTGGTTTGCAACTTAGCCAGGAAATAGCTATCCGACGTTTCGCCAACACCAGTCCCAAAAGTATGAACTTCCTACTAAGATTTTTGTTTTTAGGTCGGGGTAGCAACCCAAGCAGCACCACCAGGATCTCTCTTAATATGTCCCACCCCGTCGCTCCTCGCAGCGCAGTCAAGACGTCCGTCCAGTATAATTGAAGCTCTGGGCAGGACCAAACCATATAAATAAATATAGCCTCCACCTCCCCACATCTGGGACATTGCCCCGATCGCTCCGGGTATATCCTGTGTAACATCTTGGGGGTAAGATATGTCTGGTGTACATAATTAAATTGAATCAGCTTGAAGCTTACATTCGAGCTCACCTGCTTAACCCCTTCATGGATTTTTGTCCAGTCTCTCTCTGTTTGTTTGATCTGTTTATTAGTAGATAGGTAGTCAAGAACCAACTTACAAATCAGCCGCTCAATGGCACGCTTATGTCAGTATCAATAGGTGCAACAGGTAACAACAGGTGGCACACCCCAGCAATCACAGTACCTCCTCCCTCCATCAACAGCACGTTTTAATCTTGTGATTCAATAGAATTCAACTATATAATCACATTTCAACTACATATGTGCGGCTCTTATGGCTTCACTCCACCATATCACATCAGTCTGTGTATATGATCAAACCATCTTATGAAAAACACCGAACGTAACAACACTAACGGCAAAGGAGGATAGGAAGGGAAACAGGAGCCACATCAAGTTAGCAAAGAAGTCACAGATCCCAAGCGGTATGCGACAGAACCCTGTCAACTATCATAGGGGTGCTCGCCCTGACTATAAAGAGAATTGCTTTACAGTGTGGGTTATAACGGATGCTATCAGCAAATCAAATCACAGCTCGGGTCAGAGTCTACGAATGCATGACACATTATTAGTCCGGAGTAGGAACATCCAAAGGGTCATCCGGAGTCAACGGCCCCTGCAGCGCACACAGCATTGCATTCCACGCCGCAGCAATGGGGAATTTACGCAGTCCCAACGTATCCTCCCGTACTAAGGAAACCGCCACTGCTTTCACCCAATTCAGCATGGATAAAAGCCAAGCCTTCAATGGCGGGGGCTCCTCCGCCTTCCACCTGCGTATAATTAGGCGTTTGGCCACAATGCAACCCAAATCCAGAAATCTAGTGGATGCTTTGTGCTTTTTGTTTCTTGGAAATACTCCAGTGATGCAAGCCTCCCAGTTACGCGGCACCTCCCTGTCAGTGCTAGTGGCCAGTGCCCCAAGTATCCCCTCCCAGTATGTACACAGATCAGGGCAGGACCAGAGTATATGTAGTAGGTTGGCATCTACCAACCCGCAGCATGGACAGCACGTATCTTGCCTATGAAAATATCTATTGATTTTGTCTGGAGAGAGATAGGCCCTATGGACAATGTAGAACTGAATCAGTGTGAAACGAGCATTCCTGGGGACCTGTCTGGGACTCTCCAGTACCATCGACCATTCCTTCTCCGAATATGGCCTCCCCCGATCTGCCTCCCATTTAACTCGCAACAGCGTTAAGTCTACCAGAGTATGCTCCCTGATCGATTCCGCAAACCACTTCACCAGGTGGCGTCCCTTGCCCATCACATGCACATATTGCAGGAGGAAATGTGTTGGAGGCTCCTGCGCAATGTCCCCCCACCAATGCCGCATCGCAGCCACCCAAGAGGCATGAGTCAGAAATTGGCCAGGGGGAACCCCGTCTTCATCCGCGATAGTGAGGAACGGACGTAATGTTCCCTCTCCGTACAGATCTCCTAGTGTATTAATACCAGCTTCCATCCAGTCGGTAAGATCCGTGCTCGTCCCTGTACTGTTGGCATACCCAATATGGGCACAACGGGCGCGTACGGTATGACATGTTTAGTAAGACGCAGCGCCCTGCAGAAACATTTCCGCGCAGTCTGAACTAGTAAAGGAAGCGGTTTGTGTGATTTATTACAAGGATGGAATATGGAGAGGATCCTGTCCTGAGAGTACGGGGGTCACGCTCCGCAGAGTCGGCTAAATGCAAGCTCTCCACCCATTTTGCCACCCACAGAATTTGAGACGCCAAAAAATAATGTTCTAGGTTGGGTAGAGCCAACCCACCCCTTGATCGAGGTAGATACAGCTTCACCAACGCCACTCTGCACCGCGAGTTATTTTGTCCAGTCTCTCTCTGTTATAGGGTCCCCCGTCAGTGTCTCCCATTTTGCCTGAATCGGTAGCGTCTGGGCCACCCTGTTGTCTCGGATTGCTCGGTATAGGTACGACATCAATCTGCGCCCTTTAGCCATCAATATCATAGTTCGTAGCACATTAGAAACAGGGGGTTCTTCAGGGAACATGGGCCACAACTCCCTAGCCACCTGGGCGATTTTCCCATACTGCAGGAACTGTCCTGGTCCCAGCGTAAAGGCCTCTACCGCCTGCTCACGTGAGATGTACTGTTTATTGATATATAGGTCCCCCATGGTGAGACATCCCCCCTCCTGCCATCTGCGCACAGACATGGATGCAGATATCTGGTGAAAGGGTCTGACCGCCCACAGGGGCATGTCCGGGGCGTAGGGGGCCCTTTTAAACACCCTCCGGACGACAAGCTCCCATATCTCCGCCACATGCCGAACAATATATGGGCTCGTTAGTGGAATCTGTGCTCCCATCATTAATAATTCAGGAAGTGTTACACTCCCGAAGGTCCTCGCATGAAGGGCCTTCTCCCAGTTATCGTCGTCTAGCCAATGTACCGCGTGCTGTAACTGCGAAGCCGCATTATAAAATTCCAGAGATGGAACTTCCAGTCCCCCGTTCTGCCAGGTTCTCTGAAGGATGGCCTGGCTTACCCGTCTACGCTTAGGCCCCTACAGTAAGTCAGTTAGGAGCCTGTCCAACGTTGCAAAAAAGTGTCGGGGGATCTTAAAAAAGAGTGCTGCATTGCATAGAGGCATCTGGGTAAGATAACCATTTTAGACAGGGCTATCCTCCCCATAAGGGACAAAGGAAGCTCATGCCAAAAGCGAACCGAACCACGCAGTCCCTCAATGATTTTCCCTATGTTAAGCGCCAGGTATTGATCGGCCTTTTCCGCTAGTCTAACTCCTAGATATCTCGGCGCGGATCGTGCCCATGGGAGTCCCACCTCCGGCAATCCCTCGTCCGGAAGCGAAGCCAGTCTACCTAATGGAATTAATTTCGACTTCCCTGAGTTAATCCGCAGTCCTGACACGCGACCAAATCTTACAAGAACATTGAGGAGCATTGGTATCGCCCAAACCGGGTTTCGGAGGTACACCAATGTGTCGTCCCCATACATGGACACCACATGAGTAGTCTCCCCCAGCGTGATCCCAAAGGCCTCCATCTCAGTTCGCAGGCTTACCGCTAGGGGTTCTATTGCCATGGCAAAAAGAAGTGGAGACAGGGGGCAACCCTGTCTAGTGCCGCGTTGCAATCGAAAAGCTCGTGACACTAGCCTCCCGACTCTGATCCTAGCACGAGGGCCCGAGTATAATAACTGCACCCATTTCAAGAATTGTGGCCCCACACCCAATGTGCGTAGGACCTCCCAAAGGTACATCCATCCAACCGAGTTGAACGCGTGTTCGATATCTAATAGTGCCAGGGCACATTCTTCCTGTCGTATGAGGGGTGAATGCCATACGTGGGCCAGCCACCTCAAGTTATGGGCTGTGCTGCATTTGGGGATGAATCCCGCTTGATCAGGATGTATTAAATGTTGCATATGTGGCTGCAGTCGAGCCGCCATGATCCCGCTAAGGACTTTTATGTCAATATTCAACAAAGAAATAGGCCTGTATGACCCCGGCAGCTGAGTATCCCTTTCCGCCGATTTGGGAATCATGACTACCAGTGCCTTATTCATGGAGGTCGGGAGGGTACGGTTTTGTAACGACTCATGATATACCTCCAGAAGGCGATCCGCCATCAGGGGTGCAAATTTCTTGTAGAATTCGGCCAGTAGGCCATCACCTCCCGGGCTTTTCGCAGACTTCACGGACTTTATACTCTCTAATATTTCCTCTTTCGAAATCGGGTCGTCCAATAATTGGCTAACCTCTCTGTCTAACCGAGGTAAATTCAGTGTAGCGAGGAATTCCCCCACTCCTTCCAGAGTGGGCATAGGGCGCCCCGCGTATACCCCTGCCAAATGATCAGCTAGGGTGTCTAAGATTTTTTCCTGACTGTACACCAAGCTCCCATCAGCGGACCTCATCTGGACGATGGGGGCCACCGGTTTCTCATTACTGATCAATCTGGCAAGTAGCGCCCCGGAACGATCACCCTCCGCGTGTAGCCGCTGTCGATATGTAGTATAATGGAATTTTTCAAGCCTACATATCGCCGCCAACAGCTCCTCCCATGTCTCCCGCCACTCATTCAAGCGACCAGGGTCCACGTGTAGCGCCGCTTCCAACTCGGCTAGGTTCTTTTCTAAAACTTTGATGTCCCTCTAGAGTTGTTGCCGGACCCCGTAAGTCGTACTGATGCAAAACCCCATGGACGACTACCTTCATTGACTCCCATTCCATACCCCTTGAGGATGCCGAACCCCAGTTCGTCGCAAAATAGGGAGAGATCTCTTCTTCCAGCTTCACGGCGAAGGGTGAGTCAGTGAGTGCCTCTTTTGACAGCCGCCACGTGGGAATTGCTGCCCTGGGTCTACCAGTGCTTAAATATAAGAGCAAAGGGGAGTGATCCGAGATATATCATGATAGATACGTTATCTCCGCGATCCTAGACATCAAAGGCGACGACAGAAAGAATTGGTCCAACCTACTGAACGTATTAGTCGCAGGGGTGTAACAGGAAAACGTCCTACTGTCAGGGTGCCTGACCCTCCATGCGTCCACCAACCCCATTTCCCTCGTAACGTCCCCTAAGGCCCCAGTCACGCCCGGTTTGGTACCCATCCTGGGAGGCTCGCGGTCCAGCATCCCATCCATTACACAATTGACGTCCCCAAAGAGGATTATGTCCCCTCCCAGGTAGGGTGTCGCTGCAGTCATTACGTCATTAAAAAAATTATGTACGTCCGAATTGGGGGCATATACATTTATAAGACAGATCTCATCTCCGTCAAGCCTACCATGTAGGATCACGTAGCGCCCCTCCGGGTCAAGCACGTGATGCATATGTTGAAAGGGAATCCCCGGGGCCACCCAAATTAGCACCCCGTGCAAATCCTGAGTATGAAGTGGCATAGAGCTGTCCCCGCCATCTGCGGCGAATATACAGTAACGCGTCACCCCAAACATGTGTCTCCTGCAAGCCCGCTATACCAATTTTATACCGCCTCAGGTAGGCTTGCACTGTTCTACGCTTTTCCAGCATTGCCATTCCTCGTACATTCCAAGTAAGAAGTTTCGTTAGAGAAGGAGCCATAAGATCATACAATTGGTATCACTTTGCCGTTCCCACCCCGGCATATCAGTATTAAATTGAGCGCACTTTAGAAAATTACCACCCAGACATGAATCCCTTAAACACCCTTGAAACTCAAAAAGAACAAATAAAACAGTGTGAACACCCGCAACTCCCACCCACCCGCTGGGCAGTGTAACAGGACTATCCCTCCCACCATCGTAGAGAGCGAACAATCCCATCTTCCGCCCTAAACCACCCCTCTCTGAATTCTCAAATAACATATACATGCCTTGCAGCATTACCCAGAGTTGAATTACATAGACTAAAATTGTCATGAGAAAGTGCTGATCAGGATCTACGAGATAGGTGCTGTGCAAGTGGCTGGACACTCGACGGGGCGCGAGACCAGAGCCTCCAGCTCCCCAGACGGGTCCCAGCCGCTACTGAGGGGCGAGTCCCCTCCCATCCGCAGCATATGTACACAATGTATTTCTCATCCATTACCCAAACGAAAAATGGGAAAGAACAAAGCATTTATATTAATTCTCTGTACAGTCACTTATCTGAGTGTTCAGAACCTCAAACCAGTTCTCCCAGATCTCCCTCGAATCTCAATCAACATTAGTGTCCGGGATAACCTCCGATGAGGTTAGGTCAGAGTTCGGTGATCCGTCCACCACCTGTAGGGTACCATCCTCACACACTTGAACTCTTCCAGAGTTGTTTGATTCTTTGTGTCCTGGTACTTCGGACGATCTATGCTGTCTCCCCGGCGCGTCCCCGGAGTCCGTGAATGATCTTGAGTTGGACTGCGGTCTCCGTCGGGCCTCAGAGCTCCCTGTGGCGCCCATCCAGTCTGAAACCTCCTCAGCTGATCCAAAGAATAGAGCCCTGCCCTTGTGTTCGATTTGGAGCTTAGCTGGGTAGAGGAGGCTATATTTCATCCCGGCCTCCCTCATGCGCTTCTTGACCGCCAAGAAGGTACATCAGTGATCCTGCACTCTTTGCGTGTAGTCCGGGAAGATCGCAATGTGATGCCCCTCATAGTGCAGGTTGGATCTGGCATGAGTGGATTGCAGGAGCATATCACGATCTCTATAGGTAAAGAATCTGGTGATGATGGCCCTCGGCGGAGCCCCCGGACGTGGGGGAGGGACCAACGCTGTGTGTGCCCTCTCGATGTTGAAGAACTTGGATGGTTTGCCAGGCGCGAACACTTTCGTTATCCAGTCCTCCAGAAAAAGCTCCGCAGAGGGGCCCTCCGCCCGTTCCACGAATCCCACGAATCGTAGGTTGTTTCTCCATGAGCGCCCTTCCTGGTCCTCGGCTCGTTCATCCAACTTAATCGTCTTCCTCTGAAGCTCCATAACTGTCTCCCGCAGGGACTTAACCTCCGTTTGGAGCGCATCCACGTTTTGTTCTGTTGCGGTGACCCTTTCCGAGACCTTACGTAGGTCACATCGGAGGAGGTTGACATCGATCGCCACTGCATCGATCCTGGTCACCATCTTGTCCCTCGCAGTCCAGACGGCCCTGTTTAGTAGTAAAATATAGTAATATTTGGTGTTTAGAGGAGTTCTGACAGCTTTTGCCCCAGTGCCACTGCACCTGCAACTCCATTGAAATCATGGCCCTAGTGCCTGCCAGATAACTGCACTTGTGACTGCCTGTTTAGTAGTAACATTTAGCAATATTCAGCGTTTAGTGGGGTCCCTAGAGCTGTTGGCTTCGGTGCCACTGCACCTGCTGCATCATTCAAATCAAGTCTCTTTTAACTGCTAGGTAACTGCAATTATGACCACCTGTTTAGTAGTTAAATATAGCAATACTATGTGTTTAGAGGAGTTCTGATAATTTTTGGGCCCAGTGCTTCTGCTCCTTCTGCCGCAGTCAACTCATGACCCGGTTGTCATCAAGGTAACTGCAATTGTGGTTGCCTGTCTATGGATAAAATACAGCAATATTACGTTTTTAGTGCGGTGCCTGGAGCTTTTGTTCACGGTGGCACGGCACCTGCTGCACTATTGAATTCATGACCCTAGTGCTTGCTTGATAACTGCACTTATGACTGCCTGTTTAGTTTTAAAATATAGCAATATTAGGTGTTTAGAGGAGTTATGACAACTTTTGGACCCTGTGCCACTGCACCTGCTGCACCATTTAAATCAAGCCCCTTTCAATTGCAAGGTGACAGCAATTGTGACTGCCCGTTTAGTTGAAAAATATAGCAATATTAGGTGTTAAGATGAGTTCTGACAACCTTTTGGCCCGGTGACATTGCACCTGCTGCACATTCAAATCATGACCCTAGTGCCTGAAAGATAACTTGTGACTGCCAGTTTAGTTGTAAAATTTAGCACTAATCTGTGTTTAGTGGAATGCTTGGAGCTTTTGGTCCGGGGGCCACTGCACCTGCTGCACCATTGAAATCATGACCATGTTTTCTGAAAGGTAACTGCACATGTGACTGCCTGTTTAGTTTTACATTTTAGCAATAATCTGGGTTTAGTGGAGTCCCTAGAGCTTTTGGCCCCGGTGCCACTGCACCTGCTGCACAATTCAAATCAAGACCCTTTTAACTGCAAGGTAACTGCAATTGTGACTTCCTGTTTATTAGTCAAATATAGCAATATTATGTGTTTAGAGGAGTTCTGACAACTTTTGAGCCTGTTGCTACTACACCTGCTGCACCATTCAAATCATGACCCTGTTGTCTGCAAGGTATCTGCGCTTGTGGCTGCCTGTTTAGTAGTAAAATATAGCATAGCTCTTGTATATTAACTTTATTTTTACCGCACAATGTTTATTACACCATTTAGAATTTGATCATAATGACCAAATAGATTAAGTTGAAAAATCAATCCGATAATGGCTTCAAAGTGCAAAGAAAGGTACTGAAGCATGAATAAGAAATGCCACAAACATTCTAAGGCTAAAGTATCTGCTTTACACAACTAAGTAATAACAAGCATTTGCAATGCAATAGGTCTCGCATTTATGCGAGTTTAAGCTATTGGTATTGTAAATGACAGTGTGTTTTATTTATGTTTCAAAAACTAAAACATAAATAAAAGGCATTGTCATTTACAATGCCAATAGCTCAAACTAGGGTAAATGCGAGACCTGTTGCATTGCAAATGCTTGTTTCCATTTCAAATTATGCCAGCAGTAGCATAATACGCAAAGAAATTTCTTTCACGAAGGAAAGGGTGCAGGACCAGGGACACCTAGTAACAGCATGTGGTACTGCGCCCTTTTCTTCATGAAAGGAATTTCTTTGCGTATTATGCTACTGCTGGCATACTTTGAAACGAAAAAAAATAAACAATTTACATGACTGTTTGTCAAAGTTGCATTTTATTTTACACGTTTTGTCGGTCTTTTTTGGACAATGTTCTATTGGCGTTGCAGATGCAAATCATTTTTTTCGTTTCAAAGTATGCCAGCAGTAGCATAATACGCAAATAAATTTCTTTCACGAAGGAAAGGGCGCCGTACCACAGGCTGTTACTAGGTGTCCCTGGGAAACTTATAAAAGAAATTCTAGGGACACCTAGTAACAGCCTGTGGTACTGCGCCCTTTCTGGCATTTTGACTAATACGTACCAGGCCGTATTTTTTTTAAGTTTGTGGATTCTGTTGAGCTCTTTGAGTGTGGAATCCCATTAATTTTGAAATTAATTACTTTCCGGATTATGAGGGCATTGGGGGTTTTCTTTCCAGTTTACGCTCATTTAAAAAATATATGTTGTTTTGGGGATGACTGAAGTTACTTTATAAGCAGTCTAAGATAATCAGGTTCACGTTTATGTGAGTATTCGAGGTTTTGATTTAAAGCATGAAAACAGGTTTCGGAAGTGCAGATGTCCTACTACTAACAAACATTCGTTATTTATGGTTCTTTCAAAAAGACATTAATTTTAAGAATGCTTTCTTGAGCGTAGGAGGTATTTTTGAATTACCAGTGCACATTTTTGAGTTTTTCAACTCAGTTTTTTATTTAGAACTTGTTTACTTTGTGTGCAGGAATTAGGGGTCTAGATGTGGTGCCTCCTGAGATCTTCTGAGTATGTGTGTTCTGTGGGGTGATGGTGGTTAATATCTATATAGCGCCAACCTATGTGCATGTAGGCGCGAGGCACCATGTGCACAGTAGGGTGAGCACCACGAGTGAATGACCACTGATAACCGCAATGGTGGCACGAGGAGGTGTCATGAAGCTCTTTGGAGTGAGCGATAGTGCGCCGTGCTGCACATGCACCCCAATGGAAGAGCCTGTGGTACCGCGCCCTTTGCTTCGTGAAAGAAATTTCTTTGCGTATTATGCTACTGCTGGCATAATTGGAAATGGAAAAAAATCAAACAATTTACATGACTGTTTGTCAAAGTGGCATTTAATTTTACACGTTTTGCCGGTCTTCTTTTTTAGACAATGTTATCAACTATGTCAGTCCATGCATTTACCCTAGTTTGAGCTATTGGCATTGTAAATGACAATGCCTTTTATTTATGTTTTGGTTTTTGAAACATAAATAAAACGCATTGTCATTTACAATACCAATAGCCTAAACTCGCATAAATGCGAGACCTATTGCATTGCAAATGCTTCTTCTGTTTTTCCATCTGTTTATTCTTGGCCGTGTAATATTTATTGACTGTTCGTTGCCCTCCGTAAAGCCCTTCACTACCGTAGTGATGAAGTCCTTTCTCTATCAGCGCTTCAATGAATAAAAGAATTAAAAATAACATTGAACGTACTATTGTCACAGATGGAGCAGGAACAGCAGAAGATGAGGTGTGACAGGAAAACGCGTCACTCGCATGTGTCCTTGAAGTGATGACCACTTCCTTTGTTTACCACTGCCGAGAGTGTGCCAGAAAACTGCAAATGTATTGAAAGGAGAGAGAGGTTGTGTACAGACAGCCTGTGTTTTTCTCAGTGACGTGATTACACATATAACCTTGGCAGTGGGCCTGGACATGCACGAGGCACTAAAAGGAAGGGAAACCCAAGATTAGTTTTTTTTTCTCAGGATTAGCGGTTATGATCAAATGCGTTTAGATAATCCAGGGAATAAAAGGGAACCGCAAACATAGGGAGCAGATGGGTGGCTCGTGTGATCAGAGATCCCAACATGCAGACAACGGGAAATAATCGGAAATGAATGGAACTCTTTATATTGCATAAAGCTTGCTAAAATGTGAGCCAATCACCATGGCTTGCAGTTTTTAATTGTGTGCGACAGAATATAAAACAAAAAAACCCTGAAAATGTAGTTCGAGTTTCAACTATATTTATTATTGCGCAGTTAATTAAAGCCATTGCAAACGGTTAAAAAATATAAAACAACATAACTTGATACAATACCAAGTGTTAGCATAGCACAGATGGTATATGCAGCTGCCAGGAAGGTTAACAAGCGGTCTTCACTTTTCAAGCACTCGTGCTTGTGGCGGCATCCACCTTGCGGGAGCGAGCAGCTTGCGCGCCGCTGCTCGCTCTCGCAAGGTGGATGCCGCCACAAGCACGAGTGCGAGTGCTTGAAAGCGAAGACCGATTGCTAAAGGCCCTCTCCTAGAGCAGCGCATGCGCGCAGCCTAGGCGAGACCTAAAAAGCAAGAATTCCAGCATATTGTTTGAAGCTGTCTGCCTTTTCCTGGGAAGAGATCTTATTTTGACAGTGAATTGAGCTTAAAAAGTGTGAACAGCTTTAGTAGAAGTATCGGAAAGGTGTGCAGCCAAGGGAAGTAAAAAAAAAAAAAAAAAAAGTTCACGCAAAAGCGAATGAACACAGTAATTCAGCAATGGGAACTTATCAGAGCCCCCTTTTAAGATATATTAAATACAAGAGATTTGACAAGTGCAGTGTAAGAGATGTGCAGGCGAAACCTAAAAAGGTCCTCGACTAACTAGTCACACATGGACATGGGAAACTTGCCAGCTATGCCATTGCTTATCATTGATTGGCTCTATTGTCACTCTTCTTTGCTTGCTTCTTGTTCAATGGCTTTCCTTGTCAGAGTTATTCAACTTGTATTTGTTCCTTCTCTGGAGGATAGCCTGCTTCCCATGACTTTGACTGGCTGGGTTTTATCCTTCCAGTGCTCACTTTTATGTAACTAATTTGTTCTTTTTGTCTTATCACTGCACAAGAATGCTTTTGTTTTTCATCTGCTCGTGCGTCTCCCTCCCTCGTGTGCCACAAGCTGTGTCTCATGTGCTTGTTCCCTCTCCAAACTCACCCATGCTCTGTGTTACTTTTCCCTTCGTGCTTCTCCCTCGTGTGCTGCTTCCAGCACACTTCATTTCAATTTTTTTATGGGTCAGGAAGCACATTGCTATCATCAACTATTCCTTCAAAAACCCATTCACACTACTTCCATTTCAATCTATCTTGAATCGCAAAATAAAAAAATAAAAAAATTGCGACTGTGTCATTTTGTGGGTGCATGGTGATGCGCGTAAGCCTACTGTTGCCCTCTGCCTCATTGCTCCTTTTATTTTATGTTTTTTACTTTTTACTATGCTGCACAGCATATTGCTAAAACTCTACAGCAACCACCAAAGGGCATTGGCAAACCCAATAGGGTCTCAAAGACGAGACCTATTGGCTTTGCTGTTGCTTATTTAATTAGTCATTATTAAGAACACAAAGTCGCAGTAATCAGGCAATGATTGACAATATACATGGACACATATATTTGACACAGGGTCTGAACTTTGTCTGAAAAATAGCTAGTCTGGACAAGTCCTAAGCTATATTAAATTATTTTGTACTCAAATGGCTTCACACAATGTGAAGTCAGAACAGGAATATTAATGGAATTACCGAAATTAGTGTCAACTGTACATACTCCCTGAAATCTCACAGAGGTCAATAACTACCACGTTTTCATTACAAATATGTGTGCCATTTCATTTTGTGTTTCAAGTTTGCCAATTTGAGACGTGTGCATCACTCATGTCCACTTAGAGGGCACTTTATGGCTTGCATTTCGACAAGAAAGCTTAACTGAGCGCTCCAGTTCCTCATTTAGGTCCAGCATTAGCCAAGGGGTTTTAATTAAAAATGTATGTGTGTGTGTATATATATATATATATATATATATATATATATATAATATTTATTTATAAGGACTTTCAGCAAGTCCTCTTCATTCATTGGCTGTTGTTTCGTCAGTCTCATTTTATTTTCACCCATTACAGCTTATAGTACGAGTCAACTGGTAAGCCCCCTTTTTTAGGTCTGGCGTTAGTCAAGACTTTTTGATTTTACTAAAATTATGTTTATAATATACTTACTGATAGGGGCTTCCAGCCACCTGTCTTCAAACATGGGTCTTTTATAGTGTCATTCACATTTTTCTTCCACCCACTTCAGCTTACAACATGGAGCAGTGGGTAAGTCCACTTCAGTGATGGGTTAACTTCACTGTGAGTTTCTGGGTTCTGCCCTTTCAAAGGAGCACATTGACATACAAAGCGCCCCCTTCGGAGCCAGGGACTACTACTATGCCATTATGTGCTTTTTGAGGCCAAAAATATATATGTTTGCATGTAGCCAATTTTTTTTTTATTGATAAGAGCCCAGAGCTTCCCTATCAATAAAGTTTTGCAAAATACATGACAAAACGAAAAGCCAATATTGGCAAAGCCAAAAGTCTGGCAGAAGGCGCTAAAACTATTAGCTTGGCCAATACTTTCTTAGGTCTGGCAATAACCAAGATATTTTGGTAGGACTAAAATTATATATATAATATACATACATATAGGGGCATTAGGCAGATTTCTTCACCCTTTGGTGTGTTGTGTTATTCGCATTTTCCTTGTGTCCATTACAGTAAAGAACACACAGCAGTGAGTTAGCCCATGTCGGCAGTTTTCTAACTTCACTGTGAAATAAGGAATTCTGCCCTTTTGCAAGGAGCAAGCACATCCTCACACAAATTAGTTCACTTCAGTGTCATGGCATGCTACGGCAATGTGATTTTAGACACCAAAACAATTTTCTGCTTCTAGTAAGCTTTTTACATACATTGACAAACTAATAAGGCTGGCAGGTAATACCGGAGCTGTTGGCTTTGCCGTTTCTTGTTTTAATTTTAGATTCAGGGTCTAAAAGCTCTGAGTTTTGATGATAGTATTAAAATTGCAATATGCTACTATAGAACCCCCTTAACACGGAATGTTTTAAAAATCCTTGAAGGTGTTTTCTTTCAGGTTGCAGTCAACTTCTTTCTGCGTTGTGTAAACACTTATTTAGTTAGAACAGTAAAATATATCTGTTTCATTAAAAAGCACGTTATCTGACACACCGTGTTACATGTTGGTGTTTTGTGTTAGTAATTGGTAGCTGCATTAATAATCTCCTGAGGTGTAAACCTTTAAACATATTTTTTTCAGTTGCACTCAATGAGTTGTATATATTTCATCTTATTTTAGTGTTGGTCAGACAGTCAAAATAAAGCACAATTGAGAAATCCCAGTTTAAATGTCAAATTACACCCCTTGAAGAAAAATCATAGCACTTTTTGCTCTCTTAGCCATCCAAGCCAAGCTATCTTCCCTCGACCCATCTTCCTATATATAGTTATCTCACATAACACCTTACAGGTTCAAAATAGTCTGGAAGAGTAAGGAGATAAGAGGGGGAGAGTTGCCTGCTTCCATATCTAGTACTCCAGATATTGTTATTGGGCGTACTGGTGAAAAAAACAAAAAAAACAGTGACTCTGTTCTTGTATTGCCACAGGGTGAATCTACTAAGAAAAGAATCCCCTGTCCTCTTGATCCAAAACAGTAAGTGATAGTGAATAACACATTGTATATTTTGTCTCCTTTTTCTGTTAGTGATCTACCATGTTTACTCTGTTGTCTTTTTGTTTTTAGCACTGTATATGAAGATCAACTACAGAAGCATCTGAGAAAATGCAATTCTAGAGAGAAACCAAAGCCAGTGAGTACTGCAGGCTTTTAATTTGAATCCCGCCACCTCCATTTCATCCCTTTGATTTAGGTATTAGTAGCACCTGCTTTATGCACTGCTTAAACAATGTAACATTTCAATATTTCAGTATTAGGTAGACCAAGCTAATGATAGAAAATAAAGTGTGTAATGGTCAATGTTGTAGGAAACTGGAAATTGAGATTGCAAATAGGAATCTGAGAGACACTTCCTCATGAATAAAAGACAGTAGATGTTGGAGTTACAGTTCGCTGTATCTGTTTTTGGTCATGCTGGGGAAGAAGGTCTCCCTTCTCTTCTTGTAAATTTCTTTTCGCCCTTTAAACATTTGCTCTGTTCTGGCTAGTAGAATATCAGCTCTCAATCTTTTAACCCGTTTTTACAGCTTTTGGACTACTTTGAGCAATCTTAAACGTACACAATCCTTGTTCTGACAGCGCTCAGACATTTCTGAATATCTGCCCTCTTGCTCACGAGCAGTGTCTTCCCTCTTGCTTCTACTTACCAATGAGATCATCAAGAAGTTCTAATTTATGTTTCTCATGCATGTGTGGGTCACCGGTTACTCTGCATTGTTGCTAAACACTGCGTATGTCACTACTAGGATGTAGTTTATTGTCCCAGAAGTGAATGCTATTTGCCCACATGATGATATTTCTCTGGATGAGGCAAAGACTAATTCATCAAGACTGCTTTCTAGCCTGGCTCTTTCTGTCAGGTGTTTTCATGTCAGGTTTGATTTGGCACAGACAAACTAACCATAACCCAATATAAGGTACCTAGTGTAACTGGCAGCAGTTGAGATTGATGCAAGCATTTCCAGTAGTGACATTTGTTGTGCACAAGATGCCATAAGTGGCATATTTATGTCTAATCGTGGACCCCAAGCTCATAGTGCAATAAGAATTGAAGCTGCACCTTGCCAGGCATGCCAAACCAAAAATAACAAAACGGCATTGTAGCCTCGCTAGTGGCTAAGTAACTGAATCACATTCTAACATTAAACTAAGTCCTCAAAATCCACAGCAGCATGCTTTTACAAGAGGAAATTCTTCGTAGCTGAACGTAAATATATTCTTTAGTTGCTTGACTGAGGAAATACATCCCCTCAGACTAATAAATGCAGTTAAATGTATTTGCATTTAATTAAACACATCCGTGGTATGTCTGTTTTGCTCTATAGCTACATAATGTGTGTAATTTCTACAGTAAATTTGTTGAAATATTTTTACAGCATTTTTCTGCCACTTGCCAGCTCTAAATTGTTTTTCAGTTCTTACTGCTCTTTTGAAGACCTGGTGCTTCAAAGCGGCTAATACGTTCTTTATGTGCAGTCCTGCTCCTTGCAGACTTGAGTGCTGAATAGAGAAGCTTATTTTAAAGTCCATTGGTCTTTGTCGTGCCCTATAAAAGATCAAACTGACCTGCTTTTTTGAATTGGTTTTACGTTTGTTAGTTTAGAGTTCCATTCACTTAATACATGTTCTCTTTAGGTTTACTATGTCCAAGACATAAATTCTGGTTCAGAAGATGGTACGGCTACATCCCAAGAGCAAGTAAGTTTCTATTTTTGTACATTGTGACATCATCTAGTGATACTTCTTAACATCATTGAAGCAGAACAGTGTTGGGTTTAAAGCTGGGATTAGGGTCATTGTTGGGGGGCTGATAAAGGGAAAGATTTTGGTCAAATAGTGTCGATTTAAATTTGAGGCTTAGTGTTAATTTCAAGAGTTTCTCAGTTTTACCTATTTATGTATTGTTATTGTCAAATCTTTATTCAGTTATTTTTTATTTAGTTTGTTAGTAATTAGAACATAGATAAGATGTCTACAGATCAGTGCTGTAGAGATTCTAAAAAGTACAAGGTCACTTGTTTTCAGTTGTGGACCAGCCACATGTAGGAAAAAGGCACTCCTCCTGTGAAAAACATTGGTCCTAATCTACATATTAATGTAACAATTTTAAAGCAAGATTTCTACTTTAACATTTTTTTATGTGCTAGCAAATTTCATTTAAATATATTGATGCATATATTTCTTGTGATTAAAGAGAAAAAACAAACTGGCACCGGGGGAAGTTTTGTTTATTGAAAGCATCCCTTGAATAAGAAAAAAGCAGGACGCAAAGGAAGCTGATTAATCAATTTTAAGTAAAATAAACAAGAAGGCATGTCAGAGGTGTGATTAGAACACTGCTTTTGTAGCAGTCTTGTTTATAAATTGTTAAATCAAGTGCTTCTTTAAAACACACACAATATCAGATTTTTGTTCATTGTAAAAATGTTAGGTGGAGGAGAGCTTTCTGGTAAATGCAATTATTCTAAAATATAATAAAACTTAGGAGAATGGCCACAACTGGTGTTTTCTTCATTATAATGGATATTGTTTCTGTTGTTTTACTTGCAGTAACCTATATAGTGTTTGGTAGTTACAATATAGAATTGACACACCCAAAATCTTTCTCATTTGAATTTTTTCTAAACTTTTTTTACACAGATCCCAATTTCTTCTTTGACTGAAGTACAATTAGAGAATTTAATAAACAAGCTGAAAAAGGCAGTCAGTGGTAAGTCATAAGAGACCATTTCAGCGATTTCCACAAAAGAGACAGTCACTGTTAACTTTGAAAATAGATAGGTCTATAATTTATGGGAGCTTAGAAATTTGAACTAACTATTTTTAAAGACATGGAGAAAAGTATGATATCAAACATGTTAAGCACCCCAAACTCCTCGCTATAACGCTATAAAATTGGAAAAGGATAGTCAAGAAAACTTAGCAGATTCCACTCTATGCGGTCTCCCATCGCCAAGGTGAGGGAACTTTGCGACCAGTAGAAATGGATGACCACGGGGACTTTTCACAGTGGGGACTCTGACTCTAACTGGGAGATACACAGCTTTGCCACGCTGGCAGAGGAAGCAGGCCTACCATAAACACAGTTCTTCGCTTATGGCACACGTATGCATGTGATCTCCGCTGAATGGAGAGAAGGGCAAACTAAACCCCCTGCAAATTATGTCATGCAGACTTTATTAACATTTGAGGGTGGATTGAAATTGGTCTCCTGAATATACACATTTGTGCTCTAGAGGACAACGGATACAGTGGTCAAAACAAAAACCACATTGGAGGGGATAATGGGTTGAGAATTGCTGGATAAAGAATGGACTGCGGTCCTAAGATACACCCATCAGGCATCCATATACTCTAAATTCAGATTTACACATTAACTACCCCCATACCACATATCTGATGCCACACATACTAAATGTGATTGCAGGAATTGACAATAATGCTTGCCCTTGGTGCTCACTGATAAATGCAGACTTTGTTCACTTGGTCTGGTCTTGTACGACTGTACCCGACTATGGGCGGAAGCGGACAACTGATCTAGAGCACCTAACACACACAACACATTTAGATGCAATGGAGGCATGCATACTAGGCATGTACCTTCGACCAAAGAAATGGAAAATAGGTACCAAATTCATAGACCTAGGATTAGTGATAGCAAAGCACGCTATAGCCGTGCACTGGAGGTTACCAGAGGGACTTCAACATAGGTGGAAGGCAGGGGTGGAAAAATGGGGCATTGAGGAGCTCTGCAAGTCAAATAAAAAATGGGCAAAGGCTAGCAGTTGCTTACAGGTGGGCTGATCCGATAGCCGCATTTATTGAACAAGAAAAAGAGTATCATGAGGAACCCACACAAGTATAGGAGAGCAATAAAGGCACGAGTAGCCACACTTAAGTAATTAGTCATACCAGTCGAAAGACATACCTAAAACTGATACAACCTATTACATTCGATCCTAAACGGGACAATACAAATATTAAGCAATTCAAGCTAGAAACTGTATGGGTATTTGACGGAAAGTGGATTATTACTTGGGGTGGATGGTAGTCCACCACACATAATAATGTCAATATTCTTATTGGGTCTTTATTGCCACCCAGGACATTACTATTGATGTATTTGGTTAGTGTCTCACAGGGTGAACTGGGAATCTACTGTATTAGTTGATAAGTGTTATTTCCAATTCTCCTGATTTCCTCATTATAGGCCAAAGATGGCTTCTATAACTATGCTCCGTCTCGGGTAGTGTGCCCTTTGACGAAGACGGGTGAGTAAACCCACACATAATTCACGTTAAAGTCTACAGTAAAAGGCCTTCTCAAATCTGGTCCTGACGAAGGCCATAGACCCGTATTGGCTATTCCAGTCCGAAACGTGTCAACCCAACCACTAGGTGTTGTGGACTGGTGACTCATCCACATAACACCATCTTGTTTTTGGTCTTCCCCTATTCTAATTCTCTTCCCCGACTAAAGATTCACCTATAGGATAGAAGGTAATTTTAACTCACTCACCACTGTCAACATCCAGATAGTCTCCCTCCTGGTGGAGATCTAGAAGTCACTCGGATAATGAGACACTCGAGTGACAGAATCTACGACACAATCCACCAAACCATTCTAAGCGGAGATTATATACACTGCATACAGTGACCGTATGATTGAGGGTCTCTGATACAGCATTCTTGAGACTCTGGCATTAAGACAGTTATGGTTCATTCTTCCCTCCCTTTTGATAAAAGATACGTACCAGTGGAAGGGCATACCTAAAATTGATACAACCTCTTACATTCGATCCCAAACGGGACCATACAAATATTAAGCAATTGAAGCTAGAAACTGGCTGGGTTTTTGTGTGAAAGTGGATTATTACTTGGGGTGGATGGTAGTCCACCACACATAATAATGTCACTATTCTTGTTGGGTCCAGTAAAGGTTTCAGTAATTTAAACCTGAGCTCAAGGGTTTAACTTAAGAAAATGTTGTAAGCATTTAGAAGTACCAAAACAGTTACAAAATCAAAAGGCCAACACAAAATAAATCCCACGCCAATTTATTATAAAAAAGAATATTTTAATTAACAAAATTAGATTAAATGACAAAAATGCAATAAAGGGAACTGGAGATTAGTTTTTTAAAGTTTTAGATAAAAATAGCGCCAAAAGCGCTAAGTACCAACCACGGTCATCTGGTTGAGCTTGAACAGGACCTAGGCGTGATGTAAGGCAGACCGCAATGAAGCACATGTCTGATACAGAGACTGGGTTCGTCCCGGTTGGAAGTTTTGCTTTCTGGCTAAGCCTCCAAAATGGAAGTCAAAAATCCTCATCTGGGCAAGGCAATGGCCTGTAGCTAAGAAAGGCTCCAGGAAGCCAGGTATCTGTCAGACGAAGTCCTGGTGAAGCTGTTGACATTTGGCGGGAAAGCTCAGAGCGGCAAACATTTTAAAATACATACCCAAGGAATGTCCTTCACCTACCCGATTCTTTTGCCACCTTTATCCGGTGAGCTCAGATTCCTCCAGGGGGTCAAGGCTTCAAGCTGTAACCAAACAAGGCTCATTGAGGCTTTCCTATGGGAAAGCTAGCCTTGCTTCAGTGAAAACGACTTTTGAGGCTGTCACTGCCAGGACATGTAAAACAAAAAATATATATATTTCCTGCTTTTTAAATATCATGCACCCTGCCCTCTGGGCATTTAGGCACTACTTTAGGGATGGCTTATAAGCTGTAGGAAAGTGCCCCTTTTTCACATGGGCACCCCTATTTTTTTGTCTGGTATTTGATGCAACTTTGACTGAAGTGCACTAGGTTACTGCCAACCAGGTCCCTAGTGCCAGTATTCTTTCCCAAAAACAAGGTAGCAAAGGGGCTACTTTAGGGATGACATAAGCTGTAGGAGAGTGCTTCTTTTGCACATGGTCACCCCCCATTTCTTGACTGGTATTTGATGCAACTTTGACTGAAGGACACTGGGTTCCTGCCAACCAGGTCCCTAGTGTTAGTGTTCTTTTCCAAAAACAAAGTAACTGTGCAATTGTTCCACAATTGGCACTCCTGTAAGTCCCTAGTAAATGGTACCACTTGTAACCCTTGTAACTAGAATATGACTCGTTACAACGCGAGTCATTACATCGCGTGGCATTACAACGCGGTCGTTAGAACGACAGCGTTGTTACTACGCAATGCCATTACTATGCAAGTCATTACATCGACTTGCAGTAGATGGCGCGCTGACATTAGAAATGTGTAATTTACTATTCCAACTCCAGCCTACGCAACAGTAGGGAAGGTGTTGGAATAGTAAACTATACTATTTCTAATGTTAGCGTGCCATCTATTGCAAGTCGATGTAATGACTTGCGTAGTAATGGCATTGCGTGGTAACAACGTGGTCGTTGTAACGACCACGTTGTAATGGCATCGTGGTGTGATGACCGCGATGTAAAGGTTGTTTCCCTTGTAACTAGGGCATGGGTACTAAAGAGAGTCCCTAAGGGCTGCAGAATGTATTGTGCATCCCCAAGGGACCCACCGCCAAACTCATGCAGACTGCCATTGCAGGCTGCGTGAAATGGTGCAGACAGAAGTGAAAACACGACATGGCACACACCCTGTGTGCCATGTTCCCAGACACTGCATGAAATATATGTAAGTCACCCCTACAGCAGGCCTTACAGCCCTAAGGCAGGGTGCATTATTTTACATGTGAGGACATATCTGCATGAGTAGGTATGCCCCTGTGCTCTATAGTCCAGTCGCTAGATAGTACAAGTGAACAGGGAAGCCATCTTAAGTACATGTACTAGGCACTGATCATTATGAGTTCCCCAGCTACATGATGGCTTCACTGAAACCTATGGTGTTTGGCATCAAATACCTTGTCTTAATAAATCCATACGGATGCCTGTAGTGGATTTATTAAGACATGCACCCAGAGGTGCCTCCTGATAAGCTACCAGCCTCTAGTGTGCTGGCACACTGGTATCGACCAGCCTGCCACCACAGATGTGTTTCTGACCCCATGGAGGTGAGAGCCCACGCCTTCTGAGGTCAGAAACAATGCCTGCTCAGAGGTGTTGTCACCTCCTCCAAGCAAGATGGCTAGTAATCAGCATATCAAGGCAGGAGGCTTCAAAGGCCTCTGCTGAGTTTGAAATGGGACCCCTGTTTGCCCAGCTAGGGGAAATTCCACCCCCTGCCCAGGGCCCATTTGGCACTAGGACAGGCAGGAAAATTAGCTAGTCAGGACGCATGTTCACTATCAGGCTAGCTACACCCCTAAGGTGGGCTACCTGAAGTGAACACGAAAAGTACAATTCCACCTTCTTGGTTTTTGGTGAAATTGGATAGACTGGGTCAGGGTTATGTCCACTCCCCACAGGAAGGGGTCATATAGGGGGTGTAGGCACCCCAAAGGGAAGTAGTCCATTTGCTTCAACTTTACACTCCCCTTAAAGCCCCTAAATTGAGTATTTTGTTAGGACACCAGGAACTGAGATTCGATGGACACAAGAAGAAGATAACCAAAAAGAGTTAAGAAGCCAAAACTGAGGACCAGCTGTGGACTTTTTGGCGCCAAACCCTGCCTGCACCTGTCCAGACAATCGCAACAAACCAACTCGTACTGCCACTGTGCATCTGTCAAGAACCCTGGAGGACTGCCAGCACTTCGCAAATTGCCAGCAATCTCCCTTGGAGTAGAGGAGCTACTTCCCTGCAGCCTGTAGGCACCAAACAGCAAAGTCCGGTCTACTGTCCTGCTGCTTCCCGGTTCGTCTGACGCAGCAGCTGCGCAGGAAGAGGTCGCCATGCTCCAGAAGGTCAGATCCTTCTCTCCCACCAAGTGAGAAGATGCCAGGACCAACCGGAGCCACACAGCACCAGTACCAGGGGTACCGGACCCCTTTCAGAAATCAAAGTCTGTTTAAGTCCAAACCAGACCAAGCAGCCGCCGATGGACGTCAGCACCCGTTGTATGATACAACCATGCATGCCTAAACCACGCATGCCTTAACAACACGGTCTAAAACACGACCGCGTCTTTACCACGCTTGCCTTTACCACACATTCCTTTACAATGAATTTCGTTGTAGAGACATGATTGTTAAAGGGATATGCGTGGTAAATTGCACACCCAAGCCCCTCTGTCCTGCACCCTAACACCCGATACCCCAGCCCTGCAATCCACCCTGCCACAGCCCTTAAAACTACCCGACTGCTCACCCTGACCCTAACACTCGGCCCCTGCTCAAAAAACTACCCTACTCCAGCCCCCCCGCCCTGACCACCAGCCCTGAAAATTTCCCTTTTTCCTCCCTTCGCCATGAAGCCTAAAACCCTGCCCAAAAACTACCTCGGCTGCAGACCCCCCGCCCTGAGCCCTAAAACTGACCCCCACCACTGAAAACTGCCCCTACCCCACCCTAAGCCCTAAAACCATGCCCCAGCCTTTAAAACTACCCTGATCCCTAAAACACTGCCCCCTGCCAAAAAACATCCCAACCCCCCCACCCTCCACCCTGAGATCTAAAACTAACCCCCCCACCCATAACAACTACCCCACACCCCCAAACCTGGCACAGGCCATGTTCCGGAGCTTCCTCTCCCGATCCTTCCTGTTCCTTTCGCCGCCCATCGGCACATCTAGACCGATAAATGCCTTAACCACGCATATGCATGGTTAAGGCATATGCGTGGTTAAGGCAGATGTGTGGTTGAGGCAAGCTCAGCCCACGTTGTTAAGGCCGTTTCCCGTCAGGACAGCAGAGACCCACTTCAAGAGTGGCTCAGCTGCCCTGTTTTTGTCTTCTCAAGCGTTGAGACTGACAACTGTACCCTTGACGCCCAAGCCCAGCTGACCTAACCACTCTGCACCCGAATGCCCCAGCCTGGATTTCCGAGAACCAACTGTGCTTTCTTGTTCCCAGGGCTCTCCCGAACTGAGCCCCCCGTTGGGAGCTCCCCGTCTTCTACCCAATTCCCCCTCTGCAACCTGTTTCTAGGTGCCTCTGCCCTCTCCTTTGGTTTAGCGCGCAAAGCTGCCTACCCGACCAGCACATCTGCACCCTGACGCTCCAGGGCAGGTAAAGTCTAACTGCTGGTGGTTCTTTGGACCTTGGCACCCTACCACCTTAAATCCTGAAGGGGACCCACGGAAACCTATTGCAAGTAACTGTATGGATTATATGCCTTTTTTCCCATAGAAAAGCATTGCCCGCGTAAGGACGGCATTTAAGCGAACATTTTACTTACCTTTAAAAATCAGTATCTCGAAAAGTACTTACTTGATCCCGAAGTTATTGGCGTTGAAATTTATATATAAATACTTGTTATTTTTTTAATTTGGTCTCGGATTTATTCTTGAGTGTGTGTCTCATTTATTCCTCTGTGAGTACAACAAATGCTTAGCACTACCCTCTGATAAGCCTAAACTGCTCGCCCACACTACCACAAAAGATAGCTTTTGGATTTGTTACTTGTGCCTCTGTAAACCAATAAGGGTTGCCTGGACTGTCTGCACAGTGTACCTCGGTTTGGTACACTATGTAGAGAGGCAGTTTCCTACATAAGCATTAAAAGGAAGGTTTAGTCCTAACAAGAGGTTTATTTTTTCAGGTCGAATTGACAGTTTTAAAACTGCATGCCCAGTCTGCAGGGGCAGTCCTGAATACATACTATGCACAGTAACTTTAGTGGTGGCACAGTATGTGCTGCAGTCCACTAGTGACAGTTAACATACAGGTCCTATGTACAAATTCGTTCCATATACCAGGAACCTATATGTAGTTAACTCTGCCAATGAAGAGCATAAAATTTCAAAAATGTTTTAGGGGTCAGAGCACATACACTGGGCACTGGACAGCAGTGTCCCCAGTGCACCTAGTCCAAGAATCAGCAATAAAATTGAGCACAAAATGGGAGTGACCATGTAAAATGGGGCATTTTCCTAAACTATTAGCAAAACGTTTGTTACATGGGTTTAAATGTATGTTTACATACAGAACTCTGATACTAATATGGTGATAAGCTGTATTCCGGACTCTGTATTAACCAGCAGATAAAGATGCAGTACGATGTTGCTAAGAATACGAAAATTATATGTAACAGTTGCTGAGAACCAAATGTCGTGAAAAGATATGATTGAAAGTCAAATTTGTAAAATCAATAAAAAATGTATGGCATAAAACATGAATTAGATTTGGATATTAATGAAAAATCTTCCAGGTTCAGGAGGGATTGTGAAAGCCCGGGGAAAATCCACAGATGGGAATTTCCACCACCAATCTTTCCTCCATGGGGTAAAAAAGTGCCTCTAATATACTCTCATCTGGATTCAGCACTTCCTCTTATAGGATTTGCCATTACCACCAACTCTAAATCAGGCACTTAATGTTTACAGACCTTTAACAGATCAAACGTTACTAAAAACATTACTAAAACGTATGTAAAAACCATGCCAGAGTACCATGGAAATGCAGATGAAGCACTGGGGGATTGGTAATGGGTTCCACCTTCTACCCATTCGGAAAAATCAAGGCAATTGTTTGTTGATCAATGCCATTTTCCCCGTAGTAACCTTTCCCCCTCCTCTATTGTGTGACTGGAATAGAGGTTCTGTATTCAGGCAAAAGAATTTGAGAGCAACGCCCTATTGCTCTAAAGCTGGTCTCTGATTGTTGTTGATTGCATACTAAACTTGAGAGTTATTGGTTGCATTATAATTTAGGATTTTACATTGTGTTTTACCCATTACGTCAACTTTCTATTGTGGTTTGTACTCTAATACATCAAAAAATAATTGGGCCAAAAATAATTGTAGTAAAATCCAGAGATTTCACAGATGAACTTACAGATGGGTGGACATTTTACTTTTCGAGTTCATTCAGAGGTGCACCGTGAAGTTTGGTTTTTTGTACTTGAGGGTAATAAGGATGAAATCTATTTTGGGAAATTAAAAGAAGAAAATTAATTGACATCCATTGCTAAAGTTTCTTCACAAGAGCAAAGGGCTGTGATGTTATTGAAGCAGAAGGTTTTAAGATATAGTGGCATGCCATCTGCCTTTACATGTCCAGTGAGTTTAAAGCTCACCAATATTTTGAAGATAAGTTTATATTGAATAATGCTGGTGCTACGACAGAGCCTTTCGGGGATACCAGAGTTAATTGGTGCAGTCAATGATGTGTGTGGTTCCTGACTTACAAGGGGGAGGGGGGGGAACCAATTCAGAACCTGGTTGTGGAACACCATTTTGCATTTCAGCAGTTTTAGCAAAGTGTGATGATCTACAATTTCAAATGCTGATGATAGTCCAAGAAAAATAAGAAGGCAAATACTGCTTAGTCGTTAATTTAATATATGGGATAGAGCACCTTCAGAGTAGTTACCCCTGTGCTGAATCCAGCTTTGAAACTTGTCAGTTAATTAAAAAAGAGATGAATGTTGTTGGCATATTTGGTTAGTTCTTTCAATACAAAGCATTGATGTGTCACTTTTTTGTTGGAGCCCCATAAATAATTGATCCCTTGAAAATCAAAAAAGTTGAACAGACGGCCACCTGGAGGTGTGTTTAGGGTTTACAATTCAATAACAGCACAGAGGAGGTTCAAATCCAGCAATGCATCAATGGATGTCTTTGAGGAATAAATGTTGGCAAGTTTAAAGCACTGTGTACCGTAAATTATTCCCATTTACAGCTGATGTTCATAATCTAGTATACGACTATCCTGTACACTTGAGAACATAGTTTGAGTCTTCCATCCATTCTCTCCCAGTGCCATCAGTAGCTGCATTTTGGCTTCCAAGGATACTAGACACATACAGAGATAGCATTAGCATTTCTGTTAAGTTTGCAATTCTTTGTCAAACCATGCCCCTAGACACAATTGTGCAGGTCTTGATGCCCTCAGCCCTATATAATAATAGGACTTTGGGACTGGGATTCATCTAATGTATACACACCACAGTATTTGAATGAGAGTCCTGTTTTATGACAGTTATGCCCTGGTAATTTTAAAACAATAGCTACAAATCTGGATAATGGGGGTTGTTCTGCTTATGTTTTGTTATTGATGTACTTCTCATTCAGTTTGTAGTATGGGTAATGTTTAAAATGGATGTGTGTGCACTTTTGAAATAGGATTGGATCTTATACTTGAGAATAGAATGCTGTCACACAAGGCACTACAAGAGGCTATGAATGACCCGAAGAATGGAGATTCAGCTTCAAAGCACTTGAAGCAGCAGGTATGATTCTTCATTTGCTTCCAAGTGAGCATGCACTGCCCCTGGCAGGAAATATTGTGTGTCATTTTCATAAGTTCACCGAAGCATATAAAAAGTAGTGTCATGTTTGGATGTGCCTGGTTGCAGAGGCTTTTAGTAAATCTGTAGCACTGCATATGAAATTATTCAGTGTTGTGTATCTCAGGACTGAAGTGTATGGAAAAATGCATAAGAAGTGATTAGTTTAGAAATGCAAAAACACTATCCTTCCCATCCTTTACTTCTGCTGATTTACTTCTTCTAAAACAAGAAAATAAGGGAAGCCCATGGGAGCTAAGCAATCGAAAGATTGTAAATGAGAGTGATAACGAAACCAACTGATGGAATGCTGTGGGTGGGTTGTAAGCCCACTGAATTGTAAACGATATGTCTTGCATCACAGCGCATGCACTGTTTAGGCAAGACCTAAAAAGGTGCCATCCTTCAAAAGCAACTCAATAATAGAAAGAAAACAAAAGCGAAACCGAATCAAAGGGGTCAGAAAACACACTTGTTACCAGCATTACTGTAGTGATTATATGTAATGATTATTGTTTTAGTTGTATAATTTTTGTAAAATAATAGTTTGCTAAGCTGTGTAACCTACATAAACATATCTGCACGAAGAAGGTATGGTTATGTAATTTCATGTATTGTTTATGTGCTTTTAGATGTGTAAGGTTGTGTGTAGTAAAAGTGTAACTCCATTAATTTCTGTTGTGCTTGTGTACATCTGTGTACATGGTGTAAATGTACAAACAGGAGTACATCTAATTGTGTCTGTTGTTTGAATGCTCTGTTCATGTGCCTGGCAGCTCTGCCTTATTGTAGCTGTGCATGCACACCTGGATATGCTGTCTGTGCAGCTCGTCGTTTTCTCTATTTACTCCAGCCTGAGGGGGTGGGAAAGGGGGGGTGTGGGGTCTGTGTGTGTGTGTGGGTGAATGCCTGTGTTTTATCCTGTCTCAATCTTTTTACAGCTGTTGGCGTGTTTGTCTTTGCATGCGGCCGTGTGTGTTTCTACATCTGTAGTGGGAGCTACTTCTGATCAGTGAAAACCATCATGAGCTACTTAAGGCTAAGCTACTCATGCATTGTTACCAGACTCTCCCACACCCAGATTAATTGGTTTTAGCCTAATGTCTATAGAGCCAGGTGCTACGGTTTGAACAAAATACTTTGACTAGGGGCATTATGACAGGGCTGCCATGTGTGTTAGTGAGACTGTGGGCTTTGGGGGATGTATGAACACATATGCGTTTGAATGGGATATATGTGTACGGGTGACTGAGAGACCGTGTCGTATGAACTTGTGGCACAGGACATAAACTTTTACCACATGTGGCACAGTTACATATATAACACAAATGAGAGAAATTGAAAGTGCAGAAAAATGTACTGCAAAAATTTACAGAGTATGGAACATTTTTCTGCAGTTTAAATTTCGCCAACTTAAAATAATGGCTGTATTGTTCACTTATAAATATGCCACTGTATCGAGAAAATTAAACTGAAAAGTTAACTTTGTTTATGCGGATTCCATAAACCTCATCATTAAATTTTTCTCCCATTTCCAGGTGTCACATTTAGAAACACCTGGCATCTTGCTCCCAGTGGCCTGCAGACATGGTACCACATTTATAACAGAAAAATACATTTGTTTAAATGGGAGGTGTTTTAAGTGAATAAACATGCTTCATAAAACATTAAGAGGTATTTGGCTTAACTGAAAGTGGAGAAAGACATTAATACTTAATATTTCATAGAAAAAGTTTTCTTCACTTAAAATTTCTCTCATTATAAAAAAATGACTATTTTTCAGTTCGAAATATGGCACAGTGTCTACTGGTCACTGGGAGCAAACGGCCTGCTGCTTGTAAATGCAGCACTTTGAACTGGGATAAAATTAAAATGAAGAGTTAATCATTAAGGAAACTTTTCTTTTAAATTTTCTCCTATTTAAAAGCTTTAAGAAACATCATTTTGTTCTCACGCTCCAATATTGAGTAGACAAGGACTTAAGAGTTAAATACTTCAGTTCTTCACCTCTGTGTGTTCAGCCTGGCCCATAAACCTGACTGAGCACTGCTCGTTATCAGGCCCTGCTATCTGCAGCCTGATGACAATAATATAAAGTAAGTACAGCCTTCCCTTAATGTTAAAAGAAAAATAAACTCAAGGCTGTAACTTACTTTGACGGTGTCTCCGAGCTACTGGCAGCTCGTGATCGACTAGTTGGAGACACCGGTGTTCTATTGATACAGCTGCCACCAGCCAGGGGTGCACTAGTGTACTCATGCAATAAAGTCATGTGGGATGGCTGAAAAGAAGAGACGGAACAGAAATTCACTGTTACAGTGCATGGATATGTTGTGGGATATGAGTCATTTTGAGGTATTTTAAAATCGTGTATATTGTGTCACTGTATGATGCTTTGGCCTGTACGGCATTGTTTGAAGTGACGGAATACCACCAACACATCAGAACCACCAAAAGGACCTTCATCCACAACAAAATCCTCGCCAACTCCAGCAACTCTAAGGAACTATTCAGCATCATCCAGAAATTCACCAAACCCCCCAGCGAAGCAACGGACATCACCCCTTCCCATGACCTCTCCGACAAGCTCGGATCCTACTTCCATCTGAGGATCAAAAACCTCTACGCCAACTTCAACGACCACACACCTGACTCTGCAACCAGCCCGCCATCTGGCAACGCCAGCCAGCCCACCATCTCCTCCTGGTCACGGATCACTACAGAAGACACCACCTCGACCATGAAAGGCATCCACTTGGGAGCCCCCACAGACCCCTGCCCACCACACATCTACCACAGAGCCGCCACCGCCGTTGCACCAGAACTACGATGCATCATCAACACCACCTTCGAAACCGGCATCTTCCCCGACAACTGGAAACACGCAGAAGTCAGGCCCCTGCTCAAGAAGCCTTCAGCAGATCCGACGAACCTCAAGAACTACCGCCCCATCTCGCTTTTCCCCTTTGCTGTGAACGTCACGGAGAAAACCGTCAACGCAGAACTGACAAGGTTCATTGAGGACAACGCCATCCTCGACCCTTTGCAATCCGGATTCTGCAGCAACCACAGCACCGAGACCGCCCTACTCGCCGCCACAGACGACATCCGCACCCTCCTCGACCAAGGCCACACCACATCCCTGATACTACTCGACCTATCAGCAGCTTTCAACACCGTCTGCCACCGCACACTCGCCGCCAGACTTCACGACGCCGGCATACAAGGAACTGCCCTCGACTGGATCCGATCGTTCCTCACCGGCAGAAGCCAAAGGATCAGACTGCCACCATTCCTCTCCGAACCCACGGAAATCAACTGCGGAGTGCCCCAGGGATCATCGCTCAGCCCAACCCTCTTCAACATCTACATGGCCCCCCTCGCCGCCATCGTCCGACAGCACGGCACCAGCATATTATCCTACGCCGATGACACCCAGCTCATCCTCTCCCTCACCAAGGACCCCACCACCACCAGACTCAACTTCCAGGAAGGAATGCAGAACGTTGCAGCCTGGATGAGCAACAGCTGCCTGAAGCTCAACTCAGAGAAGACAGAAGTCCTCGTCCTCGGGACCACCCCATCGGCATGGAACAACACCTGGTGGCCCACCGCCCTCGGCAGCCCCCCAGCCCCCACGGACCACGCCAGGAATCTCGGCATCATTCTCGACTCCTCCCTCTCCATGAACCGACAGGTCAGCGCCGTCGCCTCAAGCTGCTTCAACACCCTACGCATCCTCCGTACGACCTTCAAATGGATCCCCACCGAGTCAAGGAAGACAGTTACCCATGCACTCATTACCAGCAGACTGGACTATGGAATGCCCTCTACGCCGGCATGAACAAGTCTCTAACCCGCAAGCTCCAGACGATACAGAACACTGCCGCCAGACCCGTCCTGGGGATCCCTCGACACAAGCACATCAGCCAACACCTACGGAATCTCCACTGGCTCCCCGTCGAGAAGAGAATCTCTTTCAAGGTACTCACCCACGCCTACAAATACCTACACAACACCGGACCCCAACACCTCAACAACAGAATCAACTTCCACATACCCAAAAAGAAACTCCGATCCGCCAACCTCACCCTCGCCGGAACCCAATGCATCCACAGAGTCAAATCAGACGCGCCCCCTCCCTGAACACCTTCAGGAAGGCACTCAAGACCTGGATTTTCGGCTAAACAGAACTGCTGACACCCCCCTTCCACCCCCCCCCCCCCAGCGCCTTGAGACCCTCAGGGGTGAGTAGCGTGCTTTACAATACCCTGATTGATTGATTGATTGACTGTTGGAGGTGGCGATAATTGCATTGCAGCTCCAAACATTACAACTTGAGGGTTCCTCCGTGCTGTGGCTGTCGCATCCTACAACGTCTTGGATAAGCTGCATAGTAAGTGTTGTTTTAAACTTCTATTTCCTGTGCTTCTGCATGCATACATGCAACATGGTGGCAGGAAAAGGCCTCCCAACTCACTCTTTCCTGCCTTCTCTACATACTAAAGCTGATGTTCTTCCGTCACCTACTTTACACTGGCCATGACACACTTGCTACAGCTCGTTGAGGGTCACGTTTATTGTGGAATTTATTTTCTTCATCGATCACCACTCTTACAAATACGATATTTCGGGGCGTGTAGTTTAAAGCTGCTATAAGCAACTACCCGAATGCTCCCCCACAAATGGCCACAAAAGGATGCTAACTGGCAACAAAAGGTTTTGATCAGATGCTAGGGAAAAGGTAGCTCTCCAGCAATAAAAATGCAGTTTTGCCTATGGCTCAAAAAATTCTTACAGCTGCTGACCCGTGCTTATTTGTTCTTTTTGTGTATGTGTGTGTGTGTGATGGGTTCAGTGTGTTGTGTATGTATTGTATTGTAATTGCGTTTTTATATAGCGCTTGCTATCCCTGATGAGGTGTTTTTGCTGTGTATACAAGTGTGCGTCTGGCTTACTTAAAGGTGTGCATCACTTCTGTTCATGGTATATATCCTTTTCAGCGAGTGAAGTGATGCCTGCAAAAGTGCTTAGACCTGAAGTAAAATATCCTCCAGCGTACGCAACCCGTTGGGACCGCTGTCTTTGCCCCCCTCTTCACAGCCATGTGCTCTTAACATACGTAGTTAGTTTTAAACATTCAAAATGACATCCGTAGGCAGGAGTTGTCATCGGTAGCAGAAAGTGGGGCTCGATATCCTGCTGTCCATCATCGTCCCCATTCAGGCCCTGCCAGAAACAGTACCTCAATCATGTCATGAGCAGTGGATGGGCATTTATTAGGTTGAATCAATCTGTGCTTGGTCCTTGCTCAGTCAAAAGGAAAGTGAAGTGATGCTAGGCATGCGCTGGCCAAATAGGTGTCAACAAAGAACAAGCATTTGCAATGCAATAGGTCTCGCATTTACGCTAGTTTGAGCTATTGACATTGTAAATGACAATGCCTTTTTTTGTTTGTTTTCGTTTTTTAAAACATAAATAAAAGGCATTGTCATTTATAATGCCAATAGCTCAAACTCGCGTAAATGCGAGACCTATTGCATTGCAAATACTTGTTTATTGTAATTAGTACGTGCTCAGTGGTGGTGTCTCCGGGCACGTGGCCACGTGTTGCCGCAGCAGCCATCTTCAGAGCCACATTTTCGTAACATCAGAGGGTACCCGCTCGCGGACAGCGCTGACGTCATTGTTCCACCATAAAATATCAGCTGTAGGAAGACACTGACCACCAGGGCCAGTAAACAACCGGAAGCAAAGACCCAAGAGCACTGCCCACTAGCTGTTCCTGAAGGATAAAAGGAGTACACTGTACACCTTTATTGCAGTTCAGAAAAACATTATTTGCAGTTTAGAAAAACATTGAAGACCTGGCTTTTCTGTACTTAGGCACCCTCCTTTCAATATGGTCTTCACCATTTTTCTGCAGTCTGTTTTTTTACATTGGACTAGCGCTAGGAAGTCCATTTGCAGGGGCAGCTATGCGCTTTGAAGAGGGGTTACCCATCCTCCCCCTGCCCAGGCACCCAAATAGGTTCCCCTTTTAAGAGGACGCGGCTCAACATGCAATTCCAAATGAACACATATAGCAGGAGGGGCCCCGGACGGTTCAAAGGCTCCCGGGGGAGGGGACATGTATGGAGAGGGGACGGAAGAAAGGGCCGGGAAGTAGCCCTCTGGGGCAGGCCCACGGTTGACGAGGCCGCCCCTTGTCATGCAGATGTGGGGGTGCTCCGGAGTGACTCCGGTGTGCTGGGAGGCCGGCAGCGGAGACCTAATCGGCCCATTGTCCCGGCCTTTGTGCCCCCTTGTTCTGGGGGCGGAGGAACATGGCCTTTGAAGTGGGGGGCGTCCTCCGACAGCTGACCCTTCCGCCAGGTTACGCAGAATGGAAGAGGGCGACGGGGAGGGGCATCAGAAGGAGCTTTGTTTAGCCGCATTTCCTGCCGCAATGTACATGCAGTAGGTGAGTCTTGGGGAGTGAATGACAGCAGGTGCACGGATGCCCCTAGAATCAGACATTTATACAACAAAGTCTTCAAGACGTCCCTTCCCATACTCACTCCGGGGTTAGTTATTTCCTGCTTGTCAAACCGTGCTGCAGGTTAATAGTGATGACGTCAAATGAACGACACCTGTTACAAGTGTAGTAACAATATGGCGAGTTTCTTTATGTTGCTATAACCAGGTGCTGCTCGTTGATAATAACGTAAACATCAATATTTATTATCATTTGATTTCATATTAATTGTCGTATACGACTTCTGTGGACTATGCAATTTGGTGCATTGCACTAGCACTACTTCTGCAACTAATATTAAAACAATAATAATAAAAACGACAACAGCAATATTAACAACAACGATGATGATGAAGATGATGATCTGAAATATGCCATTTGCGTCGCCGAAATCTCTGGTTATTAAACTGATTTTCGTGTCGCCCTTGTCTCTTCTTCGTGTCACTGTGACCGGTCCCACGCTAACGACAATGACTCATTCAATCTCAAAGTTGTTTTGCAAAAGCCTTTTCTGTATTGATGTGCAACTGTGAAACAACGATGGTAACGAGAGTTATTTATAATGCTGCAAATCTATGACTGTCAGTAAGCACTACATAAAGCAGGTTTAATTGCCATGCATATACAAGGCTTTCCAGGTGACATAAGGCACAAGGACCCGAGGGAGGGGCTGCCAGGCCCATGTACTGAGTCCATTTCTTGTATTCCTTGTTCCTCACACCACGGAGCGCACCCTCTGGTACATGTTTTCTTACTGATTTACCTGAGCTATTTATACCCAACCGAACGGCGCAATGTTATGTCCACATGAAGGCTGAAAGGCGGAGTAGACCCTCTTCTCGAGCCAATAAATATCAGGTTATACTCTGATCTGCGGGGCCAGGCGTATTTTTTCTTTTAGCAATAAAGCATTATCCTGATGCTATACTTTTTCAAATAATGGTTCCTGACAGGATCAGAGAGGCGGGCTTTAACAAGGTGCCAGCAGGGGTTCTAACCCCCACCCTCACCTTGACTGGTGCTTACAAGAAGGACAGTGCCCCCGAGTCAATGGGTGTGACAACAGAAAGGCCATGCGATTTTGCTGTACAGTGCATAGTTTCAATGTTAGTATTGTTTACATAGCGCCTAAACCCAAATGATTCTCGGCGCCAATCCAAGCCATTAAAGCGAATGGACCGGCTAGGGTGTTAGAGTTGAATCTTCCTTGTTAGCAGCCAAAAAACTGGATCCAGGTGCGGGGCGTTGGAGCACAAACACAGGACTCTGGAACACCACGTGACGCTAGTTAACTGATTTCAAAGACCCAATGTTTTTAGAAAGAAAATGTCCACGTGGTGCCGCATCTTTAAGTCTTGGCACCGTCCCCTGATCTTCACTTAAAGTCCTAGTACAAATCACAGTGTTGATGCTGTAATCACGCATTGAGAAAAGCCCATCCACCCATCTGCAGGCACCACAAATTAAATTGCCCCCCCCCCCCACACTACCCCTCAGGACTCAGGGAGTGGGGAGTGTCTGAGAAAACCCGGCGGATGGCCTCGTGATAATGCGAAATAAACATGGTAAAGCTGAAGACGGACACTCGTGTGGTGCAACACATATTTACCGTTTGGAATGTAAATTAAAAACTTGATTTAGTGGAAAAACAAATACATTCAAATGCAGTTTGGCCGACATTAACAGAACCCTCCTTTCACCACGAATAGTTAAAAACATTAATTCACAAAAACTGTTTCTTATGATCAAGGTCACAGTAAAAAAAGTATCAAAGGGCATGTGTATGGATATATAATAACGCAGAAGGGGCGGCATATTGTGAAAACAGAAGGGGCCTGATGGAGACAGAGAAGGATAGAGGCAGCGGCATGTAATGAAAGCAGAACGGGCCTCAGAGAGAGAGAGGGAGGGAGGGAGGGAGCGAGCAAGCGAGCAGGAGTTGTGATAACGCCGCGAGCTGTACGCGTGCACATCTCCTGTCCTCTGTACGCGTGGACAGGTCTGTACGCGTGCACATGTCCTGTCCCCCTTCGGCAAAGAAACCGACAACAATAGATCTCGCCAAGGCGAGCAGCGCATACGCTGCGTCGCTAGGCAAGACCTAAAAATGAATCTGAATCTAACAAATATTAAGCAACGGATGGGCTCCAAGTTCTTTTTGTAAACAATACATCTTGCAAGTGAGCGCAGATGCAGCGCATGTGCTGCTGCAGGCTCGACCTAAAAACTAGAATTTGCAGCCATGCTGTGAATCCTTATGCCTTCATTGGTAAACCAACATGGACATCTCAAACTACCCATGCTGCTTTGTTACAGGTGTTGATGTAAAGTTAGTTTGCAGACCAATAAAGAAAGACATAATTTTCTGACTTCCCAAAACCAAAAAGAAAATAACTGACATTTTATTTACTGACATTTATTTTAGAGCAATGACATTTCCAACGTCAGCAGTTTGATAAAAGATGGTGACTATGCAAATAAGGAGGACTTAGAAGAGTTTGAATTCTCCAATTCGTAATTTGTGTGTGTTTACTTTTCTGTTTCTGCATCTTCTGTCGTAAGGTGCTGGATTAGGTATCCTCAGTTGAGGACCTAAGAGGTCCATGTGTATTTGAAGCTGTGTGATGTGTTCCTCAGTGTTTTTACCAGGCAGCTTCAAGAAGGAAAGTAGTTGTTTGCACAGGAGCTAGTTCAGCGCTTGCGGTTTCATTGTTGCAGATTTGAGTCTTAGCACACTATGCTATTCTCACAATTTGACCGTTCGTACAATGGATACCACATGTACCTATTGCTTCATTCCCCTCTATACAGATGATGTTCTTTGCCTATTCTGGTTACGTTTCTATTGAGTGTTCGGTTTCCATTCATATGCCATCCATGCATTCCAGTTTTGCTCATCCCAGTCCTCTGACCAACTTACCATTCATGTTTGTCTGTGACAGAACTGTAGTGTCAGCCTTGTGCTGAACTCTTCTTTCTGGCCTTCCTGTGCTTATTGTGGCTGCTAATGCATCTTATCCATCGAGCCTGAATGGGCTGTGTGCCAGACTGAGGACAGATCTAGAGAGCTCTTCAGGGAAAACCATTCAACTAGTTCCCAAATTTCCACACGAAGAGAATTACTTACTGGCCCCATTGATATCACAGAGCCCAATTTATATCACTGGCAGAAAGAAAACTGGCAATGCACAATTCTGCAATAACAGGACACAAAACTCTACGTCCTTTGAACCCCCCACCCCCCCTTTGAGCATTTTAACTTTTTGTGCTATCTAGCCTATAGTTTAATTGGTTATCTAGCACAGCGTCTGTTGTAACTCCTCAAGCCAGACACTAGTCTCAAGACAACACCACAACAGAATAGCATGGAGTGGTTTACAGGGAATCGGATTATGGGATGTTTTATGCCGAATGCCCTACTCCAGGTCATAACCGATGAGGGGATACAGTTGTCTAGCACCTTGCAATCTGTTTACGCACTAAGCATTTTCATTTTGCAAGTCTAAAAGTGTGTATGTATTCGGCTCATTTGCATCAGTCACGTTTACGCACAAAGCTCTTTTAATTAAGCAAGTCTTAAAGTGTATATTGATTTGATTTGGCTAATTTGTACTGGTCACGTTTACATTTTTGATGCACTTGCACTTTAAAATTCTGAAAATGTTTCTGCTGCTAACAATGCTGAGCTAGGATCGTGACTCGGGCACGGTCTCCTTCCCATGCCGTATTATCAGTGAACTCTTTGTTAACAAACTGCACTTTTTGGTGCATCTGCATATGGTGCCAAAAATCAAAAGATGGATGGATTTTATGTGGTTTTACTGTAATGTTCTCATTTTAATTGTGAGTTTTAGTTAACTGAACAATAAACTAACTTACTTATTTACTACTGACCCCATTGAGATATTCCATTGAGATCACTATCTAAAAGATCAGATAGTGCTTAATAAAGGAACTCAAGTTACAGTGCGGAACCACATGCTGTATGCTAGACAACCCCTTATCACAACAAGGTATGATAAACCTATATTTAATAAAGCTATTCATTGGAGGACAAAAAAACTTAAGTTAACCCACTGAAAACCTATTTAGGTTTTAATAAGAGACCCTCAAACATTCTCATAGTGTCATGCTTCATCATCGGGTCTCCTGGTCCCTATAAACTAGGATGGGCTCAACCATGTTTCAGGGAGCACCTAAGATATTACTTTTTGGCTGGGGTTTACTGGAATTTAAAAATAGCTTATGAACTCCCAGGTATCCCTTTAATAATGGGTATCCATAGTATGAACAAAAACATGTTGGGTGTCAAGGAGAGCTGGCACTGGGTCCCCCTACCTATAGACTGTACACAACAGTGACAACACACACACACCTAGATGCAACTGTATGGAATACTTGTACGTTTGCTGCAATATATTTTCTCTGTATTGCTTATGTTGAAAAAAAAGTAATTCTTTTGTTTTTTAAAACATGTTGGGTGTCTGTGGCATAATGGCCCTATACTATCTCTTTCTAGTGTTGACATGTTTCAACCTTTCCTTAATGGCCAATAGGTGTGCCAGACTTATAAGGACTGGAAAAACTGACCCGGGAATACTATTAATGTTTTTTTATTGGCTATCATCCTTCCCCTATTGTCTCAGGACACATAACATATAACGTAAATCATGCAATGGTGTCTACTCACCCTCAGTCATTTGCATTAATAAATGTTCCCTATTGTGGGAAACCACCATGCTACATGAAGAGGGGGAGCATGCCCCTGTAGTAACGCAGTCATCAAGGGTGTCATGTCACTCTTAAATACCTAATTGCTCCCCAGTCTTTTCTTGTCTGCTAGAGAACCCCATCACCAAAATGGAAAATGTCTGGATTGCGAGTTCTTACAATTTGGGGAACATTACCCTTGTGCATAATATCAATTGAAGGTACAGCTTCAGGTACATTTGTGAGAGTGCATCTAACAGCTGTAGTCGTATGCAGTACAAAACCCGATCCAGAAGAATTCAGAATCCTATATGTTGAACCACAACTAAGGATGGTGTGCTAATACTGCTTACTGCAACTTCTCCTTGCTGGGAATTTGAATGCATTGCTTTATCCCTGACACATCCCACAAATGCAGAAAGGAGCAGAAATTATTTCTCGAGTTAAAAGGGGAGAGATAACAGATCTAGATAACTATGCACATAGGTCCCGTCTGCGAAGAATTAGTTGAATGGCATGCAGCATTGGCTTGAGAGTGGGAGCATTAAGGCACCTGGCTACGCAAGGGCTAGACTGGAATATCACCCGAAGCTTGGGCAGGGTGTGGCTTGCAGCACACTTTTGGAAGTAATACCACCATAGCTGTGAACGCCAGTCCCCCCCCCGTCCCCCAGACTACGCAGCGCCAACAATGAGGGCTTTTTCCGATTGCTCAAAAGTGTAATGAGACAATGTAATTAATCAGCACACGTTTGTTCGATGATCATTCTATTTATCCTAGCAGTTCCTTTTATGCGCCTTAGTTGGACCTGCACTCTGTGAATATGAGACTGTTGGATGGCCAGTGTTGGGTACAATATTGACTGTGGGAAGGCAGAGGTACTCACTTGTTCAACTTTCCCTTCTTCCCGGCTCGCTGAGATATAGGTAGAGTAGTCAAGAATTTATCCAGGAATCTGGAGTCTCGCTTCAAGAACTGCAGCTCGTTTCTCTCGTTGCTGTTGTATTTAGGGGTTCATCTAAAAAAATTACTAATTTTTCCACCAGAGAGGAGCAGATTTTATGCTGGGGCTTTGTTTTTTTCCTGCGGTCTGTTCCTAACTGTATCTTTACCTTTCCGGAAAGGGGAAACTGGCAATGCATCTCTTTTTACATTTTCATTGCAAGTCAGCATATGAGATGAGTTGAATGTGTCTAGCCCAAGGGTGCAGGAACAGACCACACCTTAAAAGCCTATAGATTAAATTAGAATTGCTGCCACATCCTGTTCAGTACAAATAAAGGCTGCCTCAGTGTCATTTCTTGGGTTTAAATATTAACCAATAACTACGGAGAAATGTAATGTAGATTCAGGTACACATTTTACACTTGGTTTTAGTCATTTTTTTTTTTTTTTTTAGGATTTGCCTGCACAGCACTTGCGAAATCTCTTGTAAACAAATATGAAAATGTGCTTAAAGCCCGCCCTTTACTTACCTTTGGTTGGATTCCATGTCACTGTCTTTCCGTTGCTTGTCATTGGTCAGCCTTTCTTGTGAGTGTCCCTAGCAGTCTAGGCAGGCACTGAACATTTTGTTTCCAAGCAGTGGTGGGGACTGCATGCCTCTCACATCACCCAAAGGAGTCTTTGATGCTCGTCTGTTGTTGAAGGAGAGGGTGGGAAGCTGGCCAAGGGACAGTTACTTTCTGAGGTCGCACTTAGGCACAAAGAGAGCTCTGTGGTATCATGCAGTGCCTGCCCCTCCCCCCATCTCCCCTCGTCTGCCACCTCTTCTTATCGCGCTACATGCTATCTCACATGACTGCATTATCCTTTCATCCTTCTTAAGTCGATAACATGATATCATTTGAAACCTCTGTTGCACACGTTTGTAATAATCTGAAAGACTTATAAACAAACTAGGTAAAACACAGGGATATATTGTCCTTCAACCTTCCTCCCCCCACACTTCGAAAAGCTGAGTTTTTGGAAGTGAAAGGCTTCCCTGCTCGGGACATTGAACACGACATGACCAGAAGAGCCAATGCTGGGTGGACAGCTCGCGAAGGGTCTTGTATCATGCCTCACACCTTTGGCCAGTTCTCGATGTGCACCCAACAAAAAAATAGACCTAGGCACCAAAATTAAAATGTCCCCCTTTATTGAATCAGGTAGCTAAGAAAAGGTGGCCCACATTTGCAAATCAGGGCAGTTTTAAACCTATAAAAACACGATGTGTATGTGTTAAGCAGGGTATCAGAGACTGCATGCCGTTGTGCTTGCTGTGGTCAATGTTTGTGGTAATATCAGAAAATGAACAGCAAAAACGGCCCACCAGACCCTAACAAAAGCCAAAAGCAATAAGTATTGGCAAAGTCAATAGGTAAAACCTATGCGAGATGTATTGGCTTTGTCAGTATTTTTTGGACACGTTACACAGCAGCGTGGGCTACTGTGTAACATGGCTTAGATTAAAGAAAAAAAGTGCTTTGACAGTGCCAGTGCTGCCCGCGTCATAGCATTATTATTTTCTTTATTTTCCGCCATGTTGCACAGAACCACTCTCTGCTGTGCACTCTGCTGTGCAACATGTCTAAAAACGTTGACAACGCCATTACATCTCACATAGGGGAAGCATTTTCAATGCTTGTTTAATCCATTTTAAATGCACATGTTCCTCAGAAAGAATTGGCAAAGCCAATAGGTCTCGACGATGCAAGAGCTGTTGGCTTTGTCAATGTTAATGTCTTTTAGCCATGTAGCCCAAGAGCACACTATTTAAGCAAGGGAAGCCGTGATTTATCCTCGTTTTCTGGCCTGCTCCTTTATTTTTGTCTATTTTCTGTTTCGTATAAAGCCCGTTAAGGCAGCTGTGCAGGATCCTAAGATAATGCTGAGAGGTTGTTGCTGCTTTCATCCAATTTATCCAATAAAAAGCAACCCGTTTTGAACCAGAGTGCACTTAATTTTCTACAAGAATATTTGCGAGAAATGGTGACCCTCAACAGAGAGGAAGTATAAAGTGTGAAGTTATAGCAGAAGTGAAGTCAGTTGGTTTTGCGGTGCCATTATTTCTTTTATGTTCGCTAGGTGAAACAGCTCATTTTTAGGTCGAACCTAGAGTCTGCGCGCATGCGATGCTCTGCGAGACATGTTGTGGTGAAGTACGGAGTAGAAGCCCCGCCCACTCTCCGCCCAATTTTGTCATTGGCTTGTGTCTTTGTCCTTCGTAAATGCAGGCTTCTGGGTAATAGCTTGTTAGTCCCGCCTCAGTACCTCCTTGTCTTCATTAGTAACCTCCCATGGCGACTGGTCCTTTTACTTCGGTTGTTACATAGTGCGTGTTATTTAGTGAGTAAGCACTGTTTACTTTATTGAGTTTCTCCTACAGCAGGCAGGACATGCGCTGCTTCAGCTGGAACCGCTTGTGTTTTATTAATCAGCACGGCCGCCCGCTTTCTCCTTAACACGGGCGCCCGCTGTCAATCACATCCGTCCTTCACTAGTCACAACCTTCTCCCCTGAAAAACACCCCTCCCCCTTTTTCTAGCAAAAAACTCTCCCTTCCCCAAGGTTTGCTTCCTTCCTGAACGAGATTACACAACCAAGCCAGTTCCGCCAACAACTGAATGCGGTGACAGGAATTTAAAGGGATTTCTTTCTTTGCTGCAGGCTGCTGCGCTCCCAAAAGTGCGCAGCTCTCGGTCCCGAGTCCTCACTCCAAACTTTCCAGCGTGCGACGTTCGTGGAGCGCCTCGGTCTCTGGCGGTGCTGACACTCCGACCCTTGCAGGGGAGTAACTTTATATCCGCAGGGGCAGCTGAGAGCCATGCGGGCGTGCTAGTGCTGTGTGGAGCTCACAGGCAAGACAACTAAAATTAGAAAGGGAACTCACATATATACCGTCTTCCTCTCCTGACTGGGTCTGCCAAGACTGGGGCATGTTCATGCAGACAGCATTTCACCCCAAATTACCTGCGGTACGCTTCGTTACAAGTGTTAGCTTCTCATGCCTTAGAAAGTAATAGACCTAGAAAAGGCAAAAATAAAACGGGAAGAGAACGAGTTAAGGATTCTCTGGTAATGCAAAACGATGCAACAGTCATGCTACGAAGTCTTGTGTGTAGAGATATTACGGTGTCCTGTTTGTCTTTCGGTGGGTTCTTGTGCTTAACATTTTTTTTTTTTTGATAAACACATTTTTATTGATTTGACAAAAGACACCAGCCATTCATCACGACACCATGAAAATCCGGGAGTACAATCAAAGATTAGCGCGACCCAACCTACAAATACGAATGAATACAAAGCAGCATACATTTGGACATTCCCTTTGAGATTAAACCATTCCCCCCAACCATTTCCCCCAAACCCTACGATACTTCTTGGGACACCCACGTACTTCATACATGGTTTTTTCCTGTGTGGCACACCAATCAACCCCAGTCCGCCAGCGTCCAACACTTGGGGGGGGGGGGGTCAGGGCATTTCCAGGAGGCCGCTATGTCTCTTTTAGCCACCGCCATTGCTGTAGTGAAAAACAACTTCTCATTCCTAGACCCATCCAGCCCGTCCGTAATACCCAGGATCGTGTGTTTTGGATTGTGGGGGACTTCCCACCCCAATATCTCGGTGAGTTCCTCCTCAATGTCTCCCCAGAACTGCGCCAAGCAAGGACAGGCCCATACCATGTGGAGAAAATCAGCTGGTTCGTGGCCGCACCTAGTGCAAGCGGAGGTCGGGCTAAATCCTGCTCGATGGAGGCGCACCGGGGTGAGGTAAGCTGCATGTAAATAGTAGAGCTGTACCATACATAGCCTGGCGGAGGCGGTGACCGTCCTAGGGGCCATAAGGGCGTCGCGCCAGTCTTCCTCCTCCAGAGTGCCCACCCACTCCTCCCATTGAGCACGTAATCGATCTAGGGAAGTAGGGGTGTTTTTGATCAATGCTCGGTATATGCGGGAGATGCCACCCTTCCCCAGGTCCCCCAGCATAATCTGTGCCTCAGGCGGGCTATGGTCAGGAAGCCGTGTGCCTGTTGGGAGGTGTGTGGAGAGCGTGTCGCAACTGTAGGTATCTGTAGAACTGCGACTGATGTAGGGAGTGACTAGTTTGAAGGTCTTTGAAGGAACGCATGTGATCTCCCACCCATACGTCACCCAGTTGTGAAATTCCTATAAGGTCCCAGGCTCTGAAACCTCGCAGCCCATTAACCTCCTTGAGCCAGGTCCCCTGCCACAGGGGTGTGCACTGGGTCAGTGTATGTGTCCACTTGGTGTGTCGTAGTGCGGCCCGCCAGGCCAGCAGCGCGGAGCGCGTCACCTCTGGCAATGGGGACAGGATAGGGGTCCCGTACAGCATAGACTGGACCTTGGTCAGACCCAACTCACCCAACTCAAGCCTAATATGCCGGATCAGACCAACCCCCATTGAACCAGTCGTGTATGGAGAGAAGGCGTGTGGCAAGGTAGTACAGATATAAGTGGGACATCCCCAGGCCCCCGTCAAATGAAGGAATCCTACAGACGTTCAGTGCCAGTCGGGCCCTACCTTTCCCCCAGAGGAACTTGTTGGCCATGCTATCCAATTTGCGAAACCAGGTCCTGGGGAAGCAGAGGGGGGTATTTTGAAGAACGTAGAGGAATCTGGGGAGAATCATCATTTTAAAGAGGGCGACCCTCCCCATGGGGTTCAGGGGCAGTGTTTGCCACTTCTGGAGGTCTGCCTTAGCCCTCTTCACTAGGGGAGTAACGTTGAGAGCCCAGCTGAGCTCGGGGAGTAGAGTCATCCATATCCCCAAGTATTTGAATGATTGGCAACGGAGTGGTATGTTGGACTGCCAATCAAAGCATTCTCGAGACCAGTGGAGAGGGACCAGGACCGATTTGTCGGGGTTCAGCCGGAGGCCCGAAGCCTGTTCAAAGGATTGTAGGATGTGGAGACAATGGGGGCCTGACCGGGCGGGATTCGCTAAGTAAATGAGGACATCGTCCGCATAAAGGGCGATTTTGTCGGTCTCGGTGTTGAGCCAATTCCAACCCTGCACATGTTCGCACGATCGTATCAAGGACACCAAGGGCTCCATCACCAGAGCAAAGAGCAGGGGGGAAAGAGGGCATCCCTGCCTCGTTCCCCTGCAGACTGAGAAGGTCTCCGACAGAACCCCATTCACCACGACACGAGCCCTCGGACGGGCGTAGAGAACCCTGACCATGCCTCGAAAGCGGGGGCCAAGGCCCATCTCGGCGAGGACATCCTCCAAAAAGCCCCAATCCACCGAGTCAAAGGCTTTCTCGAAGTCTACAAGGAGGATCGCTAGATAGGGGGTGAGCAAGTGTCGGTGGGCCAAGGCCGATTGCAATCTCCGGAGACAATGCCGGGTACCACGTGAGGGCATGAACCCGCATTGGTCTGGGTGAACCAGCACGGATAGGTGGGGTTTGAGCCGCTGGGCGAGGACCGTGGCAAACAGTTTCACATCAGTATTTATGAGGGAGATAGGTCGGTAATCCGCACACCGTGGCGAGGGCGGCTGGGACTTGGGAAGGACCACTATGGTGGCCATGTCCGAATCCGGAGGGAAGGAACCTTTCTCAGCCGCCTCCCGAAACAGGCCAGCAAGGTGAGGGATGAGAGTCTCACGATATTGAGCGTAGTATTCTTGAGGGAGGCCGTCTGGGCCTGGCGTCTTGCCGGAGGAAACAAGGGTGATCGCCTCCCCGATCTCTTCTTGGGTGATGGGGCGGTCCAAATTCTCCTGGTCTATGGGCTCCAGGCGAGGAAGGCGGCCGTTCCCGACCCCCAACAGGCCAGAGAGAGAGAGAGTTGGAGTTTTAGCCGCATATAGTTGGCGATAATATGAGGCAAAGGCGCGCGGGCCATCTCCGCTGGGGAGCGGTACACCGAACCATCCTGAGCTATGATTTCAGGGATTATGCGGATTGCCCTGGGATAGTGGCTAATCTGTGGAGGAGTGAGCCGTTTTTGTCGCCCCAACCGTACACCCTGGCCACGGACGAGCGCCAGAGGAGTTTGGCTGCGTCCAGTGTAAGCTGCTTGATCTCCGAACGAAGATGGGCAAGAAGACTCACCTCGGGTGCATCCGTGCTTAACATTCTTAGTTATGCGCGCTCCAGATTGGCCTCCTGTGCAGAGAGAAAATGCAACCTGCACGGCCGCCCAGACATGCAGCTTATAGGGAACTGTAGTCGCAGGCCATCTTAGACTTTACATACGCTATTTCTGTGGGTCCCTTAATTCAGTCCGTTGTGGTCGGTAGAGCACTTTAGCTTCGGATGTAGCAGGCTCAGCAGTAGTTCTGTGGTACTCATTCCAACTGCAGATGGAGTTTGGGGTTCTTAGCTTCCTGATCCACGCACGCGTATAGCGGCTGCAAATGACCATGCCTGGGTAAGAAGCTTTCTTGTAAGAAAAGGGACTCAGTGAGACCAGTGGCCATTTTTGAATGGTTGCACCTTATTTTAATGGTATTGCCATTGTATGCACTTGAGGTCAGTCTGATTAGGTAGCCATATGGAAGCACGCACATTATGGACACACTTGTTGGGGGGTACGTTATGCCACAGCGGGCCTGTTCTGGGACTTCTTTGACTTGGGGATAAAGCAAACTATTTCCGCTGACTTCGCTTTCACGTCTACTTCAGGACCAGCGCGGTTAGTAAGGGTTTATAGGATCCTGTGCGCTCTTGTTTTCTATTGTCTCTAAAATGTTTAGTCCATGTGCACACGCTGAGACTGTGTCTTTTACGATCTTGAATACCACATGCTAAGTTTAATGCTTGGCTGCCCGTTCCCTGCTCTGTCGGACTCAAAGTCCAGGTGCTATTAAGGGAGTCCAATTTCCTCTTAATCGCTGTTTGTTTACAGCCTCCAAAGCAATATGGTTTCTGTTGTTGTTGCTCTATATTAATTAATGTTTGCGATAAGGAATTGGAGGTGCCATCTGAGTAGGTAGCTGCTGGAGGCAAGTGCATTGCTGGCCACTCGGCCATTTTTGTTTGGCACATGTGAACGGGTTCAATAGTTTAATACTTTCTGCTGTTTGCTAAGTTTTACCTTTTTCCATCTGCAGCTGCACTAGTAAAGGGTTTGCCCCTTGTGTTGCTGTTGGCGCCAGCGCACATTACAGGGTAGAATGGGCATGGTCTTTGTGAATAAGTTTTAACATAGCATTCCTGGCTTTGCACAGACTGGTAGCTAATGATATTAAGTGCATATGGTATTATTTCGATGCTGCTTCCACTTTAGATGTTCGCCCATACAAGGAGGTTTGGTTTGCCAGAGACTGCTGTATGTTCTGTTGCGTGCGTGTGCATCCTTCAGTGAGCAACTAATCATTTGTAGTGTTATGCATAATGTACTGCTCTCACGTAGGTGTTTTAAACTCTGAAACGATCCCAAACCACCCCTGCCACCCACCATGGTCTTGCTGCTCCATCCCAGGGCCCACCTCATTGAAAGGCTAAGGAGCAGCAGGGCGTCCTTTGCAAAATATTTTAAACTGTGCACTTTAGTTGATACACTTTCCATTCCGTGTCTCAAGCAAACAGGTATTCCTGAATCAGACTGCATGACCCAGTGTAGTAATTGTATAGCTGTTCAATCCCTGGTGGCACAGCACCTCGAATAGTGTGCTGCATGGCTAAACACTTACAAGGTCCCAATAGCGAGACCCGTTGGCTATGCCAATGCTTGTTTCTTGTGCAGCAGCTCTCCGCGGCAAAATCAGGTCTAAGCTCACTTCAGAACCTTTGAAAGATTTATGACAGATGGGGCGTAGTCACAAAGTTGCAGCTGTAAGCAGATTGTGTAGAACTTTATAGTGCGCGCCCATATTTACCTAATCAGAGAAACAGAATATGTGCGAAGGAAGCGGAGCCTGGCTGCTGTTATAGCTGGCACAAACCTGTGGCGACTTCAGATCTCCGATCCTCCCACCATCCCGGACACCACCTATCAGGGCCGGTCCTAGAACTTCTGGGGCCCCGGGCGAAAGGGAAGATGTGAGGCCCCTCTAATTTGCATGTAACATCCAGTCGCGGCCGGCATGACTCGCGGGTGGAGGGTATCGCGGGGGTTTGCGCGCGGGGGGGGGGTTAATTTAAAAATAAAATAAACTTACCTTCCCGGGCCTCGCATCGTCTCTGCTCCTGACCTGCTCTCCTGCCTCTGGCAGGAACAGGAAGCAGGCAGCCTCCCTCCCCTAAGCCAATCACAACGCTGCAATGGCAGCATTGTGATTGGTCGGGACGCCGACCAGCCAGGCGCCTATGGGGAGGCCATTTTCTCCATGTAGGCTACATTGCAGCCTACATGGAGAAAGGCCAGAGTGCGCATGACTGGTTTGGTCGGCCCCGGAGGACTGACCAAAGAGTCAGCGCCCTTAGCAGTGGGCAAGGCACTCCTCCCCTGCCCTAAAGCAGACCCGCCCGCCCCCAACCAAACATTTCTGCTTTCTCGCAGTGCGAGAAGCAGAAACATAAAATGGTAGTTGTGGCACCTATTACTGTATGTGACAAAAGGTTGTACCGTCTTCTGTGTGTGTGCCAGAAGCTTGCCCCACACAGGGTTAAAGATTAGAATAATGGAATTAAATGAAAATAAAAACTAGCTGCAGTTTCATTGCACAGCAAAGTGGTTTGTCTGGGCGAGCAGCAGTCAGGCTGTGCCAGAGTCCACAAGGGGAACAAGACTCGGTCATCTTTATTGTTTTAAAATCGATTTCCTTGGTACCTTGCACATATGCACACGACACACCTGATAAAGCAGCTTTCCACGGCCTCTGAGTGAAAGACTCAATTAAACACCAATGGAGGAGCATAAACGGAAGGGCGGATGAAAGGAGGATTGACGAAACCTCCAATGTGGGCGCGCACAGCTCTAAGCATGTAGGGAAGGAGCATTTTGTGAATGTAGGAATAGCTAAAAAAAAAAAAAGTTCTATTTTGAGAGTAAATATGTGGTTACATACATTTATATTCAAGTTTGTGTCAATAAGGTCAGCCGTGCATAGCGATCAGTTTGACTGTTTACATCTCACCCTAAAATTAATAGTTGTTTAATCATGAACCTTCTATACAGAGTTGGACTACAGTCGAATGTGAGGGCAATCTGGCTGGAGTAGGAGGGGAAAAGAGGCAACAGGAGAAGGAGTGAGTGAAAACACAAGCACCTGTGTGGAGTTCTCACACACAAAGAAAAAACTATCTCCTAAAACGTGAGCAGCAGATGGACAGATGTACTTGGTTCATGCTCTGGGGGAGGGTTAAACACAAGAAGAGTTATGACGCAACATGCCATGGGAAAACGGGAACGAAGGAGTCGAGAGCGACGATGGTGCAAACAAACAGTAGGCCTATGGGCGGGCTGAAGTCCACTGATTGTAAACACCATGTCTCTTCGAGACAGCGCATGTGCTGTCTAGCCGAGACCTAAAAATGTGTTACTAAGCTAAGTCCCAGTCCCTGAATTCAGAGGCATTAGTAAAAGCCTGCTTAAGTAATGTGTCACCTTAAAGCCCTTTGTGAAATAGAATCCTTTTACGAAGTCCCATCTCATTTACAGGTATGATACTGCCGCACAATTATTACAGATAAAAAGTCTTTAGTGAAGATCATTATGAAAGAGAAACAGCAATGACTCGTAACCATTTTTCTCTCGCTTAACTGAAATCAGGGTCCGAGTGGGCAGTAGGTTATCTGACAGTATCCGAAGGGCTGGTCTGACAAGTCGGTGTGTGCAAAAGGCACAGTGTGTGGGCCGATGTTTTGGCTGCTTGTGGGCCTGTTTTATGGTCTGGTGAGCCACTGTTTTAGATATCGGATTCACTAATGTGAGTCACTTTCATTTTGGTTCCCGGGCCTATTTTCTGTCCCCTCCAACCCTGACTGAAATTATGATTACCACTTACCATCCCAGAATCGCTCTGCTGCACATAAAATATTGCCTCATAGTTAATTTGAGTGCTGTATGTCTGGTGCTAAATGCAATATTGGCACTGAGTGCTGTAGAACAAAGCATCCCCCACTCCTTGTTGGCCAACGCTCTGACGGGGATAGCAGCGGCTGAATGGTGTAAGTTTAAAAATCTAAACATTCTGAGATCTTCTCTGATGTCAAAAAAGACTTTTGGTCATATGTAGGGACAGTCCAAAACTGTGGCACATACTCTTCTGAGCAAAAATCGGATTCCTTCATTCCCTGAAGATTTTCCATTTCCTGCAGATTTTTTAAATTTAGGACTATTGTCGAATCACGTCTTAAGAACACATGTATTGTAATTACAGCTCAGATATAGTGCAGGCTCGGCTAAGTATTTGACACATGACTAGAGAATATGTGCAAGGGAGCTTCATATCCCATATCATTCAGTTATCTAGTGGGAATTCTCCTCCGTGCCATGTGACCTCATTGTGGGTGTGACCAGAAAACGTGGGGCCAGGTGTATGAGTGTCCAGAGACATAGGTATTGGAGGGTTGGGGGTAGGGAGGGGGGGGGTGGTGACATCAGACGACAAAAAAGATGTTTGTGTTTGCTCCATTATTATTGCCATTGTAAAATAAATATACATTTTCAATGCTGTTTATGCAAAGTTATACGGTTGTTCCTGTGGAAACCAGAAAACACATCTGCTCATTTTTGCAATGTTCTGAACATTTAGGTTACCGCTAGTGGTAACACCCAGAGATTTGAAAAAAATCAATTTGAAAAGTAACGTTCAGAAAGGCTAGATTTGTATTGTGTGTACAAAGAGCATAGGCATGTCCGTCGTTGCTATATCCTTATTATTTGCAGTAACACTTTTCAGGCTTCAATTTTGGGTAACATGGACAGCCTAGGTTTGCTCGGATCTGGAAGGTGCTATGTGGAATTTGGCGCTGGACGGGGAAAGCTATCCCACTGGGTCGATATAGCATTGGGAGACACAGAAAATACTCACTTTCTCCTTGTGGAAAGAGCCTCAACGCGATTTAAGGTAAACACTGTGAAGTACAATATGTTATTGCTGGTTTTCGAATTTATAAACTTTAATTGAAAGTAATGCAGAAATATCTGTGTTTTCGTTTGCATGCTTTTCCTTTATGCTAATGAGGTTTAAAGCAGGTTCTTCGTGTGTTGATATTGATATTAAAGCATGAATATATTTCCAGCCCTGTATTAGATTATCTCTGTCTAGTGAAATTAGATTCAGTCTTGCAATTGGGTATTTCTAAATCAATAAAAAAGGACACCTCTATTTAGGAGAAATTGACACAAAGTCCTAATGCATTCATTCTTCTCTTGTCCTTTGTCATAATTTATTTTTATTTAGCTGGACATGTGTACGAGTAAAAAAACATATACACCCTCTCCCACAGACATTCACTGAAAAATATTTGTTAAATGGAAGTTATGATAGTATACTCAGAAGACAAAAAAAATTGTAATAAAAAAATTAATTCTCCTATAAGGCTTCAAACCATAACTCCCACACCTCTACCCTGCTGATGACCGACTCAAGCATGATTTCACCAACGCATCTTAATTAACAAACCATACATTTTGTTAGTCTGAATTTTGCTTTTTGAAGTAGCTGAAAATCATTTGCTACTCTCATTGCTCAATTCCCGCGTGGCCCAGTTAAGCAAGATGCTACCACCCCTTTCACTCCGGTTTACTTCTGTAGTTTACAATGTCTAGTGTTTGATATTTTTAGAATTTGCAGTAACTTCCTTTTTTTCAATTCTGCTTTTCTGAAGAGAAAGTATACTCTTGCTTAGAAAACCAAGCAATTTGGTCACCTTAACGAGTTCTTTTCCTCCAGCCGAGGCTATTCATAACCTCGCTTTAGGTGCAAGGCTTGACTTTAGCCCTTTCAGTCCCTCCCAGTCCTCGTGTCCATAAAGGGCACAAAAACCCTCGAATGTAACAATAAATTCTACCTTTCTGGGCACATTATAAATAAAAATGTAAATGTTATCTGAAACATTAGAGTTCAGCTGATGAAGCATTATATTTACCTTGCTTCCAAGTTCCACATTTTTCCTGCACATTTAAAATTTAAAAAACATCAGTTTAGTGTGGTGACACTTGTACACAAATTGGTCCTGGTACAGGTGCTCAACAATATATTTTTTTATAAGTGAAACACCCTATCTTTTCTAAAGAAGGTGTTGGATCTATTAGTCTGTGGTTGACAGATTCTAAGTTCGATTTGTGTTTACCATCCACGACTATCAGATGGGAACCCAAGCCCCGCTTTTGAATAAAGAACCCCTGCTTCCAGGTCACATTCCTGACGGTGTAATGTCTGCAAAGTCTTTCCCAAAGAGCTAGAAAAATCCCATCTTTCCACTATTACAGAAATTCAATTGTTTCCTGTGTTGCAAAGTCCACATGATTGCTAAATAGTCCTTGTCAAGGGAAGGATTTACTTTGATGTATATTTTGAGCTCGCTCCACTGTCATCCTGCAGAAAGTTTCCTTTGTAGAAGGAAGGACGATAACCGTTCTTTTTAACCTATGTTGCTCCTTTCTGGTCTCCAAATCTCATTCCTTTACTGTTTGCTCATGGAGCTAATTTCTTTACTGGACACTTTACTTGTGCTGTTTAACATTTCATTCAAACACTGATTTTTATCAGATATGTCCTAGCATTTTTGTTTTACTGAAAGGATAACGTGTGGCAAGTTAATGTGTATAAATTATCAGAAAATGGAGGAACCAACATTGTTTTCTCATAAAAAGGAATGTCTCACACATCTACTACTTCTACAGCAAAAAGTGGATGTTATATTAATTTCAGAGACACAAAGGGGCCGATTACGATGTCGGACGGACCGGAGTCCGTCCAACATAGTTTGGGAACTCGAACCTGAATGACCTCCTGTCGTCGGTTCCAGCCCAGCAAGTAGGATGCGATCGAACCCTGTTCGGTCGCAATCTTATTCCTAACAATGGAAGCATGCACTCCGAACAGAATGCATGCTCTCATTGTTAAGAGTAGAGGTGCAGTTCATCCTTGCACCCCGTGGCAGGCACCTCAAGGTGCCTGCCACCGTGTGCAGGGATCAACAGCGGGGCACCATAGGTGCCCCCTAGGCCACCATCCGGTGGCCTTGCACTCATGAGGGCCCTGTTGGGGGCCCCTAAAGTGGGATTTCCACAGCCTTTCTGTGTCGGAAAGGCCAGCACATAAAGGCTGTGTTAATCTTCCATCGTAATCCCTCGGGCAGAAAGAGCCGCCCGAAGGATTGATGGAGGATTTCCAAATGGCAGCCGGGCTCTCCGACCCCGTCGGATGCCATTCGGAAATCCAGTTCAGATTCCTTTCTGACCGACCCCCATCAAAATGGGTCGGTCGGAAAGGAATCCGAACAGGCCATTTCGATGCGATCGGAAACGGCTCCGGCCGACGGTCGGAGCCGTTTCCGACCGCATCGAAATCAGCCCCTACATTTTGCTGTTGTGAGCATGTAGTGTGTTATTCCACTTAACTCTTGATGATACAACAAGCCAGATGACTGAGGCTCATTCTGGGCACCATGTAGGTCCATAAATTGCTGAGTGAGGTGGTATGCAAGATGTTGATAATATGCTGTTTTCCCTTGTAGTGAGAAGGGGCTTAATGTCTTGTAAATGGAAAACACATTTTTATTATAAAACAAAACAATGAGAAGCAGCCAAAAAATGTACCTGAGGTCTGTAAGGGTATGCACACACTCCTAGTCCTATATACGTCTTGTAGAACTATCCAAGGCATGCATGCAACTTTGCAGGTTCAAGTTTTATAGGCATGGTCACCGATGTATCCATGAGAAAATAGGCATAATGTCAGTTCTGCGTACTGATCCTTGATCACATGCCACAAATGTAGAAGTCCTGCCTCCAAACAAGAGAGAGGTCCTCGCAAGCCACTCTCATTTTGTCGTCTTCTTAAACCATCTCTCTGCTCTCAATATTCCTTAATAATAATAATAATAATAATAATAAAAAACATTTATAGAGTGCAACAGCTACCTCAAACAGAGGTGTCCCAGCGCTAGACGGATATTACCGCAGAGAATTAGCCAACCAGTAGAGCTAACCTTGACTAAAGAGCCAAGTTTTTAGGGTCTTCCTGAACTCTTGCTCCGACTGACGCAAATGAGGTGGCATAGAGTTCTACAGTCTAGTGGTCCTGCCGAATCGGGTCTTAGCATAACGAGGGACACAGAGCAGGCGCTGGAAATTAGAACTCAAAGTGCGTTCCTGATGATACGGGCTGAGCCTAAGCCTAAGGTAGCCAGAGCCCCTGTCTTGGATGGCTCGGAAAGCCAAGGTCAGTGCCTTGAATGCTATCCTTTTAGCTACCGGGAGTCAATGCAACTGTCTTATGTGTGGGCAAATATGATGGCGAAAGAGGACCCGTTGAATTAGTCCTGCCGCCGCGTTCTGTACCATCTGTAGTCTATATATCAAGTAGGCAGGCAGCCCCAGATATAAACTATTGGCATAGTCCAATCGAGAGGTCACTAGCACATGGACTATCATCCTACAGCTGTCCTCCGGCAGTAGGTAAAGGAATTTCCTTATACTTCTCAGCTTCCCAAAGCACGATGAAGAAATATAACGTACTTGAGCCGTAAAAGATAGGTCCGTTTCCCATTTGATGCCTAAATTTCTTGCAGTTTTTGCCGGTACCGGCAGTGAGCTCAGTACCGCATGCCACCAAAGGCATGCCGGGGGGTCGGGCCTGACTAAAAAACAGGACCTCCGTCTTGTCTGCATTTAATTTCAGGCAATTACTGTTCATCCATCTAGAAATGTCCATCAGACACTCCTTGAATCTAGAGAAAGCAGCCACGGAATGTTCCTTAAATGAGAACACCAACTGGGTGTCATCTGCATAGGGAACTACTTTCACCCTCCATGATGCAATGAGAGTAAAGAGTGGCACCAAATAGATATTAAAAAGCAGTGGACTCAAAGCAGAACCCTGAGGCAATCCACACCGTAATGGCTTTGATGCAGATCGAAAAGGTTGAAGAAAAACCTGGTGGGAATGGTCCTTAAAGTAGGACTGAATCCAAGAGAGTGCCAACCCCCGAATACCCAGCTAATTTAGTCTATCCAGTAGGATTGAGTGTGCTACCGTGTTGAATGCTGCTGATCGATCTAACAAGACTAACATGGCTGAAGTGCCAGTCTCTACAGTCATTCGCACGGATTCAGCCACCTCAACCAATGCTGTCTCAGTGCTATAACCCGAACGGAATCCAGATTGAGAATCATGAAGGAGGCCATTTGTCTCTATAAGCTTGGCTAGCTGTCGTTGTGCCTGTTTTTCTAGCATTTTTGCAGGTGCTGCCAAGAGGGAAATCGGTCAAAAATTGCTGTGCACAGCTGGATCAGCATTCCATTTTTTTCAATAGAGGTAGCAGAAATGCATGTTTCTAGATGTCCGGAAAAGTGTCATTTTTTAGCGAGGTGTTCCAGATGTGGTTCAGTATTGGATTAAACATGTGGGCCAATGATCTAAAGAGCTTGGCTGGGCAGGGATCCTCTGGGGGAACCTGACTTGCATTTCAGGATTTCGGTCAGTGATTCCTCGAGCGATAGCCCAGTTTTATCCAGCTAGAACTCTCCGAATCCCCAGCTACAGCTTCCAGAGCACCAATGATATCATTACTGCCCCCCTCAATATTTAACCTTTGTGTGGAACTGCTGGTGTTCCCAATGTGGGTTGCCTGGATGGTATTCACTATCTGTATGCAGAGGCAACCAGTTGTAGCTTAAAGTTTCTTCAGCATATGACATTCAAAATGTAAAAACATTTTTCTAACCACCTAAGAAGTTGGGTGGTATCATTATTCTTGAAAAATATTTCCCAGTTATAGTGTTTATAGTCCAGAACTGCACCCCTAGATTCTGGCCTGGGATTTATGATTGTAAACCCTTGGCTGTCTCCCCTTTGTCTCACCTATGAAATATCTGGGCATCTCTTTTGATGTATATCTGTCCATGCAAGTTCCCAAAGCTAGGAATACCCAAATGTACATCTGAACTATGTCGACTAAGAAATGTCAGTTTCCAGCATCATGAGACTGCTCACGTCCACCATTCAGCATACTTCTATGAACCGTCACTAGTAAGTCTGGCATGATATTTGAAATTCCAAGTCTCCTAATCCCAAGCAGAATATTGGGGTGTTCTTGACATCAGTTTGAAGCCATCATGCCTTTCCTTTGTAAAGCATCTCAGAGGCACTTATTTGATGACTGATTGGTGAAAGACAAATCTGAGTTCTGTACCATGGGATCTTCATAGAAGGCAATTAATGATAGAAAAGTTGTTGCCTTTGTGAGGAGATCCTAGAACGGTCACTGGAACAATAGGACAAGAATATTCAATGCTGCCCCTGTTGTCAAATTAAATAAAAGTATTACACAAAGCAACGCTGCAGCATAAATCCCAATTGTTCTACCATGGAAACCATAGAAAATTTGAAGAAAATGAAGGAAAACGCACCCACATAAGTAGTATTTCAAAAGAGACTGAATTTTATGCAGTGTTTCTTTAAGGAGTCAGCATCTTCCCTATCTCAGTATGCCTTATACTGGTAGTTGCTTCATGGACTAATAGGCTGTGTGAGAGGATCTCTGAACACTGGCAAGTTTTTTTTAATCACCAGACAAGATTGAGAGAAGGAGAAAAAGACTTAGGAGTCATTGTCATTCCCATAGCTTCAGACTTTCCTCATCGGCATCGAAAATGGCCATAGAGTCACTCTCAACATCAAAACAGGCAACACCCAAAGCAGTATCAGGGACGATACAGACACCATTGTTGATTCACTCAATGTTGAAGCACTTAACATTCAAGTGCTCAACATCAGGACACTCTGATTCAAGACCCTTAGTGTCAAAAACAATTGGCACTTCTTCATTGGACTCTTCACTGACAAATATCGCATAGATTGCTGGTGTCCCACAGATATATGCTTTTGGTGTGGGATGTTTCACTGCCTCTTCAACTGCAGGCCATATATCCACTCACAGTTTCACCTACCCTTAACATAGGTTCCTGTGCAGACTCCTCTTCAGCCTTATTATTTTCCAATCTTCCCATTAAGGCATTTTATGGCTCCACCATCTCTGTCAGCTGGTTTTTCACCAGCAGTGATGTCTAGTATTGGAGATTTCAATAACGAATGAACTGCAAACACCCATGCAGCCTTTTCATACTTTAACACAGCCTCCAGCAGAGAGGAGAGGAAGAACATCTACACCATTGCCTCTAAGAAAACAGTCTGATTTTTCGCATTCGGACTCAACATTTACTTCATCTACTCCAACTTCACTGTCAGATTCTCCTGTGAGAATTTCATCAGAAGTTGACTCAATCCTGTTGCAGGAAATACTTCCTAGATGATACTCCAAACTCAATATCTCACTTGACACTCTCAAACATAGTTCTCTGTAAGTATGGAGATTCTGGAGCTTAGAGTTCCAGCTCATACCTTTACTAGTAATACCTTATTTGAAGGAACTATAACATGAAAATATTCTCACACTGTCTCAAAGAAAGTTGCAGCACCTAGGCTTTTGAAAAAATATATACTGCCGGAACAAGGTTCAATTTTCCTTTGCTACAAGCCTCGGAGACTCTGACAATGGCACTTACCGCCAACTTTCCATCAAATTCCACTCAACGATCCAACAATGATCGGAAAGGGGCAGCCTGGTTTACTACATCGCTTTTATTGAAAATAGGAAGCTAAATAAGGGGACTAGAAGGCTCCGGAACTTAGACCCAAAAGATCATTCAAGATGCGAAGAAGCAAACAGCAACTCTCAGGCTCGCCATTAGAAAGGCCATCTGGACATCCAATAAAATATATCAGACGAATGCATGGCTAAAGCTCCTTCACACATGTAAACTGAAAAACAGCAAGCAATTCTGGGCCGAAATTAACTCACTCGCAAACGGCTGACTTCGCCATCACAACGCCTGTATCTCCGAAGCTGACTGGATAGCTCACATACCAGCCGCATACTCAGTGGATCTCCCGATGACCAGATGCAGATTGCCATATTAAATGGGAAAAGCACTCGCCCAGAAGCACCGCTACCAAAACCCCCGGAAAGTTCATGGCTGAAAGACTCGCAAGTCCGGCTCACCCTCAAGAGACTGAGATCAGATGGGGCTCCTGGCCCAAACGGCCTTCCAAACGCCTTGTTCAAGCACGATCAACAATTCTGGGCCACGGCGGCGTGGCCAACAACCTGGCTGAGCAGCTGCGTTTCTCGGCAGCTCCGACAGCCCGAGATAAATCCTGTGCTTTATCCTGACCTTCGATAACCATCTGACGATCGGAGAGGATCCTTTACCCCCCCCCCGGCCCATTAACACTGCAACGGTGCCCCTGGAAATCAAATACGAGTGTAATTCGGCCTCTGGGGAGCGGAGTAGAGAAGAAGCGAGGCTCAAAGACCTAAGATGGCGGCGGCCTACAGCTACAACAAACTGACAACATATACCTTGTCCGAGGAGGCGATTAAGAGCGGACTTTGAGCTGTGTTCTTGATGGCACAACCCCTTCTGTCTCCTGTGTGTGCTCTTTCATTTCACCACTCAGAGGAACGCATTGCAGCCACCTAATGGTGCCACTGTCCTGTTCAAGGACTAGAAATACAAACCCAGCCGAGGCCACCCACGTACCCTGGTCATAGACTCAAGCATGACGCGAGACAAAGATCCAAAACCCACGAGACAGGGTAAGCTGGATAAATACGCTAAAGTTGTCCACCCACCGCAGGGAACAGAGGGGGAGGCCACATCCGCGCCGGACAATGCGGTCATACTACCGGCCATACACGCGTCATGGGAGGCTCTAGAGGGGAAGATGGCGGAGGTGCGTGAGGAGGTGACCCTGTTGCGTCAGGACTTGCGTAAAGTCTCGGAGAGAGTGACTCAAGCAGAAACCCACATCTCCGAAGTAGAAGATATATCCCATACCATGAGGAAAGAGGTCACAGGGCTGGCTGCCTCACTAAAGGAGGTGGCCTGGAAGGTGGACGATGCGGAAAACAGGGCCCGCAGGAACAACCTGCGCTTCATAGGTTTTTTGAAGGGACGGAGGGAAAGACCCCGGACAGTACCTCATGACATGGCTCAAGGACTCCCTCCCGAACACACAGTTTTCGACTTGCTTTATAATTGAGAGGGCGCACAGGATGCCGAGGCCCCTGATAGCACGCTTTCTTAATTTTCAGGAACAAGACCTTATTCTTCGGGAAATACTTCAAAAGGGTGAAATCAAACACGCCAACACGAAGGTTATGGTGTTCCCAGACTATTCCCGTGAAGTGCAGAAACGGCGGCGGACCTTCGAAACTGTCAAGGCGAAACTGCGGGCCCTTAAGATCCAATATATGCTGCTATTCCCGGCAAAACTCAGTCATATTTCAGGGCACACCTCATTTTTTCCAAACCCCAGAAGAGGCCTGGGCCTGGCTTGAGGAGCGAGCCCCCATTAGACGTAGACAGGAATCGACAGAGGTGCCCGGCGCAGGCCAACAGAGGATCTCCGGCTCTGGGAAACAAAGGGAGAAAAGACTGCGTAAATCAGCTGAGTCGCGCATGGCGTATTCTGGCACTCCATTCCATGTTAAGACTCACACAAGAAGACACAAATATCGGACTCGGAGGAGGACACCATACGGGACAAGGATAGCAGACAACACAGCAAGTTCCGAGACCATACCACCTCGGGTCCCTCTGATAGGGAATGCTCATCAGATGCTGATAGCGAACATCCAATCCTGCAGAATATTCTCCAGCTTGAAGATCAAGGCCCGGAACCCGTCAGAGGGAGATCCAACAGCTGCAGCTATCAAAAAGCGGTGAAGAAAGTTGAAATGATGGGGCTGGACAGCTGCTGAGAGACAGTAAGACACTGGTTCAGTGCCTATAGACACTGTACGCTACGCCCACAGGTCAATTTATTCTAGTACAAACTCATAATCTTTAGTTATTGAATAGGGGTTGGGGGGGGGGGGGTGACAGCCCTCTAAAGCTTTTCCTGTGCTGCAGTTGTCATATTGACCAATTGGGGAGTGGCGTGGGTAGAGGGAGAGTGCGGGGAGAGGGGGGGGGGCTGAATGGAGATCACAGACATGCCAACGACCAGTATTGGGGTTTGTTTTATTATGTTCCGCAAGCATTCACAGACATACAAGAGTCGGGGACAAAGCTAGGCACGATCAAAACCAAGGCGAGGCACACTATAAAACCTGTGACAAGCGGAGGTATCTGCAAAAGGCAAGGGAAAGTATTCAGTGTTGATGTGGAATGTCAATGGATTAGGCAATAAAATTAAAAGGGGGCTAGTCCGTAACTACATTAACCGACTTAAACCAGACATTGTTCTCCTACAAGAGACACAATTAATGGGCTCCCATTCCTCTTTTTTGGGGAGGGGCATGTATACCACACTGGCACACGCGGGCTTCTCATCGGGGTCAAGAGGAGTCGCTATACTCATTAAGAAATCACCACCCTTTCATATATCTAGAACGTGGGCAGACCCAAATGGTACGTTTGTAGTGGTACAGGGGACTTGGGGACTGAGAGAACTTACATTAATCGGCGCATATGCCCCCCCAAGAATACAACAACACACTTTAGACAATGTTGCACGAATACTCATAGATTCGGGTCCCTCCACACATATTGTTGGCGGTGATTTTAATGATGTCATAAATCTGCACCTAGACCGTGCACACGTGGGACCTGGACCAGGTTCCCCCACCCACCTCGAACAGTTTCAGAACACCCTTTGTTTGACTGATCTTTGGAGGCGCCATCACCCAGCAGAACGCACATACTCGTACTTCTCAGGGGTATATCTGACCACTCACCTCTTTGGCTGACAGTGGGTGGGAGAACAGCGGGGAGCCGAAGAGAATGGAGGTTACAGGCTTGGGCTCTACAAGAGAAAGACATCGCCCATGAGATTCGAATTGATTCAGAGCTTTATTTTCAAGAGAACGAGGGCACAGTGTCCTCGGCAGTAACTCTATGGGAGGCATATAAAACAGTCCTGCGGGACAGGGCGCAAAATATAATAGCCCATAAGAAAAGGCAAAACACACAAGATGATGGACGGAATGCTGCACATTGGCAAACATTCACCCCCAGTCACAGATCTGGGTTTAATCCATCGTTATTTTGCTTCACCACGCCACCCCAGTTCAGACATAGCCATATGCAAATCAGTCTTGACCCTGTGCCTCATGGGAACAGTCCAGACCGAACTGCCAAGCCATGTCTTCCCTGGACCGGAATCAAGCATCCTAGCACCGGTTTCAGGCTATCAGCCTTCATCAGCCAGGATAGCTTGACTCCAGTGGCGTAGTGAGCACGGGACCCACGTCTGGGCATACCCTTCCCACTTAGGGCAAAATGCAAAACACACAAGATGATGGACGGAATGCTGCACATTGGCAAACATTCACCCCCAGTCACAGATCTGGGTTTAATCCATCGTTATTTTGCTTCACCACGCCACCCCAGTTCAGACATAGCCATATGCAAATCAGTCTTGACCCTGTGCCTCATGGGAACAGTCCAGACCGAACTGCCAAGCCATGTCTTCCCTGGACCGGAATCAAGCATCCTAGGACCGGTTTCAGGCTATCAGCCTTCATCAGCCAGGATAGCTTGACTCCAGTGGCGTAGTGAGCACGGGACCTACGTCTGGGCATACCCTTCCCACTTAGGGCGAAATGCAAAACACACAAGATGATGGACGGAATGCTGCACATTGGCAAACATTCACCCCCAGTCACAGATCTGGGTTTAATCCATCGTTATTTTGCTTCACCACGCCACCCCAGTTCAGACATAGCCATATGCAAATCAGTCTTGACCCTGTGCCTCATGGGAACAGTCCAGACCGAACTGCCAAGCCATGTCTTCCCTGGACCGGAATCAAGCATCCTAGGACCGGTTTCAGGCTATCAGCCTTCATCAGCCAGGATAGCTTGACTCCAGTGGCGTAGTGAGCACGGGACCCACGTCTGGGCATACCCTTCCCACTTAGGGCGAAATGCAAAACACACAAGATGATGGACGGAATGCTGCACATTGGCAAACATTCACCCCCAGTCACAGATCTGGGTTTAATCCATCGTTATTTTGCTTCACCACGCCACCCCAGTTCAGACATAGCCATATGCAAATCAGTCTTGACCCTGTGCCTCATGGGAACAGTCCAGACCGAACTGCCAAGCCATGTCTTCCCTGGACCGGAATCAAGCATCCTAGGACCGGTTTCAGGCTATCAGCCTTCATCAGCCAGGATAGCTTGACTCCAGTGGCATAGTGAGCACGGGACCCACGTCTGGGCATACCCTTCCCACTTAGGGCGAAATGCAAAACACACAAGATGATGGACGGAATGCTGCACATTGGCAAACATTCACCCCCAGTCACAGATCTGGGTTTAATCCATCGTTATTTTGCTTCACCACACCACCCCAGTTCAGACATAGCCATATGCAAATCAGTCTTGACCCTGTGCCTCATGGGAACAGTCCAGACCGAACTGCCAAGCCATGTCTTCCCTGGACCGGAATCAAGCATCCTAGGACCGGTTTCAGGCTATCAGCCTTCATCAGCCAGGATAGCTTGACTCCAGTGGCGTAGTGAGCACGGGACCCACGTCTGGGCATACCCTTCCCACTTAGGGCGAAATGCAAAACACACAAGATGATGGACGGAATGCTGCACATTGGCAAACATTCACCCCCAGTCACAGATCTGGGTTTAATCCATCGTTATTTTGCTTCACCACGCCACCCCAGTTCAGACATAGCCATATGCAAATCAGTCTTGACCCTGTGCCTCATGGGAACAGTCCAGACCGAACTGCCAAGCCATGTCTTCCCTGGACCGGAATCAAGCATCCTAGGACCGGTTTCAGGCTATCAGCCTTCATCAGCCAGGATAGCTTGACTCCAGTGGCGTAGTGAGCACGGGACCCACGTCTGGGCATACCCTTCCCACTTAGGGCGAAATGCAAAACACACAAGATGATGGACGGAATGCTGCACATTGGCAAACATTCACCCCCAGTCACAGATCTGGGTTTAATCCATCGTTATTTTGCTTCACCACGCCACCCCAGTTCAGACATAGCCATATGCAAATCAGTCTTGACCCTGTGCCTCATGGGAACAGTCCAGACCGAACTGCCAAGCCATTTCTTCCCTGGACCGGAATCAAGCATCCTAGGACCGGTTTCAGGCTATCAGCCTTCATCAGCCAGGATAGCTTGACTCCAGTGGCGTAGTGAGCACGGGACCCACGTCTGGGCATACCCTTCCCACTTAGGGCGAAATGCAAAACACACAAGATGATGGACGGAATGCTGCACATTGGCAAACATTCACCCCCAGTCACAGATCTGGGTTTAATCCATCGTTATTTTGCTTCACCACGCCACCCCAGTTCAGACATAGCCATATGCAAATCAGTCTTGACCCTGTGCCTCATGGGAACAGTCCAGTCCGAACTGCCAAGCCATGTCTTCCCTGGACCGGAATCAAGCATCCTAGGACCGGTTTCAGGCTATCAGCCTTCATCAGCCAGGATAGCTTGACTCCAGTGGCGTAGTGAGCACGGGACCCACGCCTGGGCATACCCTTCCCACTTAGGCGAAATGCAAAACACACAAGATGATGGACGGAATGCTGCACATTGGCAAACATTCACCCCCAGTCACAGATCTGGGTTTAATCCATCGTTATTTTGCTTCACCACGCCACCCCAGTTCAGACATAGCCATATGCAAATCAGTCTTGACCCTGTGCCTCATGGGAACAGTCCAGACCGAACTGCCAAGCCATGTCTTCCCTGGACCAGAATCAAGCATCCTTGGACCGGTTTCAGGCTATCAGCCTTCATCAGCCAGGATAGCTTGACTCCAGTGGCGTAGTGAGCACGGGACCCACGTCTGGGCATACCCTTCCCACTTAGGGCGAAATGCAAAACACACAAGATGATGGACGGAATGCTGCACATTGGCAAACATTCACCCCCAGTCACAGATCTGGGTTTAATCCATCGTTATTTTGCTTCACCACGCCACCCCAGTTCAGACATAGCCATATGCAAATCAGTCTTGACCCTTTGCCTCATGGGAACAGTCTAGACCGAACTGCCAAGCCATGTCTTCCCTGGACCGGAATCAAGCATCCTAGGACCGGTTTCAGGCTATCAGCCTTCATCAGCCAGGATAGCTTGACTCCAGTGGCGTAGTGAGCACGGGACCCACGTCTGGGCATACCCTTCCCACTTAGGGCGAAATGCAAAACACACAAGATGATGGACGGAATGCTGCACATTGGCAAACATTCACCCCCAGTCACAGATCTGGGTTTAATCCATCGTTATTTTGCTTCACCACGCCACCCCAGTTCAGACATAGCCATATGCAAATCAGTCTTGACCCTGTGCCTCATGGGAACAGTCCAGACCGAACTGCCAAGCCATGTCTTCCCTGGACCGGAATCAAGCATCCTAGGACCGGTTTCAGGCTATCAGCCTTCATGAGCCAGGATAGCTTGACTCCAGTGGCGTAGTGAGCACGGGACCCACGTCTGGGCATACCCTTCCCACTTAGGGCGAAATGCAAAACACACAAGATGATGGACGGAATGCTGCACATTGGCAAACATTCACCCCCAGTCACAGATCTGGGTTTAATCCATCGTTATTTTGCTTCACCACGCCACCCCAGTTCAGACATAGCCATATGCAAATCAGTCTTGACCCTGTGCCTCATGGGAACAGTCCTAAGTGGGAAGGGTATGCCCAGACGTGGGTCCCGTGCTCACTACGCCACTGGAGTCAAGCTATCCTGGCTGATGAAGGCTGATAGCCTGAAACCGGTCCTAGGATGCTTGATTCCGGTCCAGGGAAGACATGGCTTGGCAGTTCGGTCTGGACTGTTCCCATGAGGCACAGGGTCAAGACTGATTTGCATATGGCTATGTCTGAACTGGGGTGGCGTGGTGAAGCAAAATAACGATGGATTAAACCCAGATCTGTGACTGGGGGTGAATGTTTGCCAATGTGCAGCATTCCGTCCATCATCTTGTGTGTTTTGCATAAGAAAAGGCAACAGACACAAGAAATTGAGACTCTAGAGCACAGACTCTTAGAATTAGAAAAGCAGATAGATTCAAGGGTTGACCAGCACATGTTACGACAGATAGAGATAACTCGGAGAGAGTACAGAGCCCTAGTACCTCAAGAAGTGAAATCTCAACTCTTGGCCACGCAACATCGCCTGTATGAGGCAGGAGATAGGGTGGGAAAGCTGTTAGCCTGGCTGAGCAAGAAAGAGCGGGCGACACGATGGGTTGCCTCCATACAAGAACAGGACATGATTCATACTTCGTCCCCAAACATAGCGAGTGCCTTTGTCCACTATTATACAGAGCTATACAAGGCCAGACCATTGCCAGACAGTGCCCAAATCGACTCATACCTGAACGCAGTAGAGGTCCCTGCCCTTTCCCGAGAAGATAGAGAAGTATTGGAGAGGGAGTTGACCCTAGAGGAAGTGATAGATGCAATCAGCAGGCAAAAGTCAGGAAAGGTTTCAGGCCCGAATGGTCTCCCGGCAGGAGTTTTTCAAATGCAACGCCAGTCTGCTGGCCCCTCACCTTTTGAACATGTTCCAGGCGTCTAGGGAAGAAGGGTCACTCCCACCGGACCTTCGCAATGCCACAGTGGTAGTTATACATAAACCTGGGAAACCCCCCAAAAAATGTGGGTCTTATCGACCCATATCCCTGCTGAATGTGGAAACCAAACTCTAGGCCACTATACTGGCGACACGTCTCCTGACAGTAATACCATCCCTCATTCGTTGGGACCAATCGGGCTTCATGCTGAGGCGTGCTACGAGAATTAATCTCCGCCGCCTAGCCAATTGGCTGGATAAGGCAAAGAATAGACCCATTGCACATGTGTTCCTCTCCTTAGATGCTGAGAAGGCCTTCGACACAGTGTATTGGCCATTTCTGCGACAAACCCTGTTGAGATTTGGGTTTGGCCCCGTGTTAGACCTGGCACCATTGGCGTGGGTCTCCCTTCCTTTTTTCGCTGTTGTCTCCTCTGTTTTTGCTGGTGTTAGATGCTCTGGGCGCTGTGCCACTGCCATTCAGTGCCACAGCGCGAATGCTCCCTGTGTAAATATGACATGTGAATTGGTATATCCATGATTGGCTTATCTGGTTTACCTGTTAGTCCCTAGTAGTGTGGCCTGTGTGTGCCCAGGGCTGGTAAACCAAATGCTGCTGGTGGGCCTGCAGCGCTGGGTTGCGCCACCCACAGAAGCAGCTTGTAAAGTGTGTCTCAGACCTGCCACTGCAGAGTCTGTGTGCAGTCCAGAACTGCCATCTTGGCTGTGAAGTGCACCCACTTCCCAGCCCCTGAACCTTCCCTTGGCATCATGTAAGTCACCCCTTTGGTAGGGTGCATTGTGTGTGTAAGGTAGGACATGCCTTGGTGTGTGTAGCATGTCCTGGTAGTGAATTACAACCAATTTCGTTTTTCACTACTGTAAGGCTACCTGTTCCCCTTTAGCTAGAATGGGCAGTTTGACTATTACATTCTATAGTCCTAACTGACCCCAGGAACATGGTAGAAAAACGAATTTAGTATGCCTGAGCTCAGAATATTAAAATACATCTTTTAGTGAAGTTTATTTTTATATTCTGTGTTTGAAAATACCACTTTTAGAAAGTAGGTATTTTCTTGCCTAAGCCTTCCAGGGTGCTCTGCTGTTATGTGTATTGGCTGTCTGGTTTTGGAGGGACAGGGCAGGCTGAGTCAGACCTGGGTTGAATAGAGAGATCTGCATTTAGAGTATGGGGAGGGGTGGCTCCTTGACCTGAATAGGGCTGTGCCTGGCAAGGTGAATGCTGGCTCCACCTCCTACTGTGTGTCTGATAGCAGACCCCCTCTTTCTGAAAGGAAGGATGCAGCCTGGTAAACAAAGTGCTCCAGCCTGACCAGAACTGGTTCTGGCTAGGCTCAGTGACTTGTAGCTTTTGAGAACAAAGACTTTTGGGGTATAAATATCTGTGCTGAAACCCCTACAAAGTGTATTGCTCCTGGATGTCAAGACGAACCTCTGTCCGTGTAACTGAAGGAATCTGCAGGAGGTGACTATCCTTGTGCTTGTGTGCTGTTTCTTGGATTGGCCTGCAGTGGTTACCATTGGACTTGGAAGAAGAGGGAAAAGGACTTTGAGAGAACTTTTATCACTCTTGCTAAAGCAATCACCCAAGGGCTAGGAGAGAGCTAGCCTCCTGTTGAAGTCTCAGGCACATCAGACTTCACCCCCAGCCTCCTGATTCCTCCCAGCGAGGATTTCTATCTGCAGGTGAGGCTCCTGTGAGTTCCAGGGCCTCTAGTTCTACTCCAGAGAAGAGAGTGCTGAAATCGTCGCTTAAGCACGTTTGCGAGCCGCCGCAGCCGAGAGCGCCCGAAAAATCATCAAGCTGCCGCCGCCGAGTGCTCGCTACCAAAGATAGTCATCGCACCGAGATCATCGCTTCACGACATCGCAGCGCGGACGTCGAGCGTCCGCCATTTTCATCGCATCAGGATCGTCGCTCCCTCGCGGAGCGCCATTTCTTCGCATCGCAACCCGATCGCACACGCAACAAGATCGTCGCCTCGCCTCCTCCCTTGCTGCAGGGAGTCATCGCATCAACGGTCTAGCGTGCAGAAGTTTGTCGCATCGTCTTTACACGCATCAGCAGATCGGCGCATCATCCTCCCTCACGGCAAGGATTTAACGCATCGCCGGCCTCGCGTGCAGAAATTCATCGCTACAGCTTCTTTGCGACAATTTGTTGATTTTGCTACGAAATCCAGGTACTTTGTATGTAAAAGGGTCGCAGAGACCACTGCTTTGAACTGAACTCCTCTTTGCGCACTTGAACTATTTTTGCAGCATTCCAAGAGTAATCCTATTTGACAGTATTGTGGCTTTTTCTCGTTATTGTTCTTGTGTTAAGTCTATATATAAAGATACTTATTTTTGATAACTACTTGTGTGGTGTCCCTTTGTAGTGTTCCTCACTGTGTTACTGTGTATGGTCATAAATGCTTCACACACTGCCTCTGAGATAAGCCTAGCTGCCCGTGCTACGTTACCACAGGGTTGAGCAGGGGTTATCAAAGGGTGGAGCCCTCTCACTCTGACTTAGGAAGAAGGGTCCCTACTTGGACAGTGGCCAGCCATTGCCAACTAGAGACCCCCATTTCTAACATTGGTGGTCAGCGGTGAGGATCTGGACTTGCATTTATGATCCCATACAGTAATTATAGTGTACACTACTAGTGAGTTTCAGACCATAACGCAACCACATACGTTTTTGAGGTTTTTTGATTCTATTTTTGATTAATATTGCCAGTTATTGCTACAATGGGCAAGCCCAGATCCAGTGCCTCGGAGGATCGCTCCTGGGAAGAAGAGAAATTAAAAACCTACAATGCCAAGCAGCTCAAATATTTTTGCAAACAATTCACAGTCCCTATCACAGGTCTCACTAGAAGGGAGGAGTATTACAAGGCGCTGAAGGCCTGGCTAGAAGCCAGGGATGCCCCTAAGAATATGGGAGAGCTTGTGGAGGGGGAAGAGAATGCAGGAGAGCAGCAGGGCGAAGTAGTAGGAGATAAAGCAATTTCCAGCCCGGGCACTAGTGTGTCCGCTAAGGGTCTGTCCCCAGAGGAGATGGAGGACAGGGAGAGAGATAGGCGGCATAATATGGAGATGGCTAAGCTTAAATGGATGGTCACAGGGACCTAGAGAACAAGAAGTTAGAATTTGAGATTATGAAAATGAAACTTGAGCATGAGAGAATATTGAGGGAGTTGGAGATTAAAGCAAAGAGTATAGAGATCTCCCCCTCTGGTGGCAGCATACCTGTAGTGCATCCTGAGAGTAGGGTGTATATACCCAAGGAGGTTATTAAGGATTTCCACAAAAGTGAAGATATTGGGCAATGGTTTGCCGCTTATGAATTAGCCATGGTGTCCCACCGGGTCCCTGAGAAGGATTGGGGAGCGGGGTTGTGGGGACGCTTTGTGAGTGAGTGGAGGGATACCTTGTTGGACCTACCCCCAGAAAGTCGAATGGTTTATGGCCACATGAAGGAAGCTTTGATGACCCGCTATGGTTTGACCCCTGAGATGTATAGGCAGAGGTTTAGGACCTGCAAGAAGCTAGAGGGTACCACGTGGGTTGAATGTGTCTTTTTTTTGCAGAGCAATGGAACGCTGGGTAAAAGGTAGCAAAGTAGAAACTTTTGAGCAGCTTTATGATTTGATTGCATGGGAGCATTTATCTAGTAACTGTTTTCCTGAGCTACGCCAGCACCTGATTGATTGTAAGCTGACTAACCCTAGGAAGCTTGCTGAGGAGGCGGACCGCAGGGTGAGCACCCGGGTTCGCAAGGGTCCAGTGGGAGACTTTGCCAAAGGTGGGCAGGGTCCCCAGCAGAGAAGTGGGGGGGACAGGGGTAAACCGAGGGAGTTCCAAAGAGGGCCCCAAAGTAATTCCCAAGGGAACCAAGCAGTGGTGTCCCAGCCTCCCCAAGAGAAGAAGCCAGTGCCCCCGACAGGTAGGCCTGTTCAGAGGGGGCCCCTTACTTGTTTTAAGTGTGGTCAAGTGGGCCACAGATACTTTGATCCCCAGTGACCTCAGAGGGATACCGATGCACCACCCCGTGCACCACCCGCCACCTTGCTAGTGTAGCCCTGGGAGGGGAGGAGATGGGTGCCCAAGGTGGGTGGGATCCCGTAGAATTGACCCTTGTCTCATTAGGAGTCTTTGAGATGGTCCCTAAGCCTGCACTGCCTGCTAACACTAAAAAGTACAGGCAGTGGGTGACCATCAATGGCCATAGGGTGGAGGCTCTAAGAGACACAGGAGCCAGTATAACGGCTGTCAGCTCCCGGTTGGTGTCCAAAGAGCAGGTTGTCCCCCATGCATTCTACCCAGTAGTGTCCGCAGACAACTCAGAGAGCCAATGTGAGGTGGCTCAGGTTCCCTTTGAGTGGGGGGTCTCAGGAACTCTTCAGGTGGCTGTGAGGCCCGCCACGCCTGTAGACTGTCTGTTGGGCAACGATTTAGAGAACTCCCCGTGGGCTACGGTGGAGAGGAAATCTCACTTGGAAATGTTGGGTCTGCCTGAGTGGGCGTGTGCTACCACTCGGTCCATGGCAGCCAAGGAGGGTGTTGAGAAGGACCTGGAGCCTGAGAGTATGGCCCAGATCCCTGCCTTAGAGAGAAGGGGCAGAGGGCGCAGGGAGCCGGCCCCCTTGGCTCCCACGGCCCAGGAGGGAGTAGACTCTGAGGGGGATGCCCTGGAGCCTACCGGGGAGCAGATCGCCGAACTGGGGGACCTGCCTGAGCTGACCCATTGGCAGCAGGAAGGGGGACCCACCAGGGAGGAATTTTGTGAGCAGCAGAGAGTTTGCCCCTCTCTTGAGGGTATGCGGCGACAGGCTGCAGCCCAGGCAGAAGGTGACATGTCTGGTTCACATCTGATTTATTGGGAGAACAGTCTCCTGTATAGCGAGCCTAAGGCTGCTGAGCCGGGGTCAGCCCGTGTGCTGGTGGTACCCGAGTGCTTCAGAGCCTTCCTACTGGGGTTGGCTCACGACATTCCATTGGCAGGACATCTGGGGCAGACCAAGACCTTTGAAAGGCTGGCCACCCACTTTTATTGGCCCCAGATGCGCAAGAGTTCAGACACTCATTGCAGGACATGTGAGACTTGCCAGGCAAGTGGGAAGAGTGGGGGAAGATCAAGGCCCCACTCCAGCCCTTTCCAGTTGTTAGTACCCCATCCGAGCGAGTGGGCATTGACATTGTGGGGCCTCTGGACCCCAAGACAGCCATGGGCAACAGGTTCATCCTGGTCTTGGTGGACCATGCCACCCGGTACCCTGAAGCCATCCCGCTCAGGACAGTGACGGCCCCCGTGGTGGGACGTGCACTGATGGGGATTTTCTCCCGTGTGGGGTTCCCCAGAGAGGTGGTGTCTGACAGTGGGACCAACTTCATCTCCCAGTACATGAAGTCTCTGTGGAAGGAGTGTGGGGTAACTTATAAGTTCACCACTCCTTACCACCCCCAAGGTAATGGTCTGGTTGAAAGGTTCAACCGGACCTTGAAGGGCATGATCATGGGCCTAGAAGAGCCCCTGAGGCGTAAGTGGGACGTCCTCTTGCCATGCCTGTTGTTTGCCTACCGTGAGGTGCCACAGAAGTCCTTAGGGTTCAGTCCCTTTGAACTCCTCTATGGCCATCCGGTAAGAGGGCCTCTGAGTCTGGTCAAGGAAGGCTGGGAGCAATCTCCCAGGAAACCTCCCCAAGATGTATTTAGCTACATGTTGGCCTTCAGGAACCAGACTCGGCGTTTCAGAAAGATTGCTGAGGCAATTCTGGAAGCCAGCCAGGAGGAAATGAAACGTTGGCACGACCAGAATGCCACTCTGGTCGAATTTCAACCTGGTCAGAAGGTTTGGGTACTGGCCCCAGTGGAGCCTTGTGCGCTCCAAGATAAGTGGACCGGTCCATTTGAGGTGGTGGAGCGCAAAAGTCCAGTTACCTACTTGGTGGACTTTCAGTCTCCCAGGAACCCCTTGCGGGTCCTGCATGTGAACCGCCTGAAGCCCCACTTTGAGAGGTCTGAAGTGGGCATGCTTCTTGCCACAGATGATGGGATGGAGGCGGAGAGTGAGCCTCTTCCTGACCTCCTGTGTGCAGGAGAGAAGGATGGGTCAGTGGAGGGTGTGATCCTCTCCACCACACTGACCCCTGAGCAGCAGAGAGATTGTCACCAACTGTTGGGGCAATTTTCTGATTTGTTCTCCCTGGTGCCTGGGGTCACTGATTGGTGCGTCCATGAGGTGGATACCGGGGACAGTCCTCCTGTCAAGCACAAGGCTTACAGAGTGACTGACAGGGTCAGGGCTTGCATTAAGGAGGAGGTCTCCAAAATGTTTGCCCTAGGGGTGATTGAGTCCTCTAGCAGCCCCTGGTCCAGCCCCGTGGTCTTGGTACCAAAAGCTGCGACGCCTGGTGCCACTCCTGAACTTAGGTTCTGTGTGGACTACCGAGGTCTCAATTCGGTCACGAAGACCGACGCGCACCCCATCCCCAGAGCTGATGAGCTCATAGATCGGCTAGGGGCTGCCCGGTACCTCAGCGCGTTTGATCTGACGTCTGGGTACTGGCAGATCGCCTTAACTGATGGGGCAAAGGAGAGGTCAGCATTCTCCACACCAGATGGGCACTACCAGTTCCGTGTGATGCCCTTTGGGATGAAGAATGCCCCTGCCACCTTTCAGAGGTTGGTCAACCAGGTGTTGGTTGGGCTGGAGGATTTCAGTGCCGCCTACCTGGATGACATTGCAGTGTTTAGTTCCTCCTGGGAGGACCACTTGCGCCACCTCTGGGAAGTGTTGATGGCGCTGCGAAGAGCAGGCCTCACAATCAAGGCCAGTAAGTGCCAGATTGGGCAGGGTTCTATGGTGTACTTGGGACACCAGGTGGGGAGTGGCCAGGTGGCACCCCTGCAGCCCAAGATTGAAACCATCCTGGCTTGGGAGCCCCCAAGGACCCAGACGAGGGCCTTCTTAGGACTCACGGGTTACTACAGGAGGTTTGTCAAGGGGTATGGCAACATTGTTGCACCCTTGACTGAGCTGACTTCCCAGAAGCGGCCAAAGATTGTGAACTGGACTGACACCTGTCAGAAAGCCTTTGATGCCCTCAAAACTGCCATGTGTACAGCACCCGTACTCCAGGCGCCCAATTTTGCTAAGGAATTTGTTGTCCAGACAGACGCTTCAGAGCATGGGGTGGGGGCCGTTCTGTCTCAGATAAATGAGGAGGGACTAGACCAACCTGTAGCCTTCATCAGTAGGAGGTTACTTCCACAGGAACAGAGGAGGAGTGCAATTGGGCGTGAGGCATTTGCTGTGGTCTGGGCACTGAAGAAGCTGAGACCATACCTGTTTGGGACTCACTTCCGGGTTCAGACAGACCACAGGCCCCTCAGATGGTTGATGCAGATGAGGGGTGAGAATCCCAAGTTGTTGAGGTGGTCCATTTCCCTACAGGGTATGGACTTTACGGTGGAACACCGCCCTGGTACAGAACACGCCAATGCTGATGGTCTGTCCAGATTTTTCCGCCTTAGTGATGAGAACTTCCAAGGGGATGGGTAGTTCTCCCCACATTTCAGCTGGAGGGGACATGTGTTAGACCTGGCACCATTGGCGTGGGTCTCCCTTCCTTTTTTCGCTGTTGTCTCCTCTGTTTTTGCTGGTGTTAGATGCTCTGGCCGCTGTGCCACTGCCATTCAGTGCCACAGCGCGAATGCTCCCTGTGTAAATATGACATGTGAATTGGTATATCCATGATTGGCTTATTTGGTTTACCTGTTAGTCCCTAGTAGTGTGGCCTGTGTGTACCCAGGGCTGGTAAACCAAATGCTGCTGGTGGGCCTGCAGCGCTGGGTTGCGCCACCCACAGAAGCACCTTGTAAAGTGTGTCTCAGACCTGCCACTGCAGAGTCTGTGTGCAGTCCAGAACTGCCATCTTGGCTGTGAAGTGCACCCACTTCCCAGCCCCTGAACCTTCCCTTGGCATCATGTAAGTCACCCCTATGGTAGGGTGCATTGTGTGTGTAAGGTAGGACATGCCTTGGTGTGTGTAGCATGTCCTGGTAGTGAATTACACCCAATTTCTTTTCACTACTGTAAGGCTACCTGTTCCCCATAGGCTAGAATGGGCAGTTTGACTATTACATTCTATAGTCCTAACTGACCCCAGGAACATGGTAGAAAAACGAATTTAGTATGCCTGAGCTCAGAATATTAAAATACATCTTTTAGTGAAGTTTATTTTTATATTCTGTGTTTGAAAATACCACTTTTAGAAAGTAGGTATTTTCTTGCCTAAGCCTTCCAGTGTGCTCTGCTGTTATGTGTATTGGCTGTCTGGTTTTGGAGGACAGGGCAGGCTGAGTCAGACCTGGGTTGAATAGAGAGGACTGCATTTAGAGTATGGGGAGGGGTGGCTCCTTGACCTGAATAGGGCTGTGCCTGGCAAGGTGAATGCTGGCTCCACCTCCTACTGTGCGTCTGATAGCAGACCCCCTCTTTCTGAAAGGAAGGATGCAGCCTGGTAAACAAAGTGCTCCAGGACTGACCAGAACTGGTTCTGGCTAGGCTCAGTGACTTGTAGCTTTTGAGAACAAAGACTTTTGGGGTATAAATATCTGTGCTGAAACCCCTACAAAGTGTATTGCTCCTGGATGTCAAGACGAACCTCTGTCCGTGTAACTGAAGGAATCTGCAGGAGGTGACTATCCTTGTGCTTGTGTGCTGTTTCTTGGATTGGCCTGCAGTGGTTACCATTGGACTTGGAAGAAGAGGGAAAATGACTTTGAGAGAACTTTTATCACTCTTGCTAAAGCAATCACCCAAGGGCTAGGAAAGAGCTAGCCTCCTGTTGAAGTCTCAGGCACATCAGACTTCACCCCCAGCCTCCTGATTCCTCCCAGCGAGGATTTCTATCTGCAGGTAAGGCTCCTGTGAGTTCCAGGGCCTCTAGTTCTACTCCAGAGAAGAGAGTGCTGAAATCGTCGCTAACGCACGTTTGCGAGCCGCCGCAGCCGAGAGCGCCCGAAAAATCATCGCGCTGCTGCCGCCGAGTGCTTGCAACCAAAGATCGAGTCATCGCACCGAGATCATCGCTTCACGACATCGCAGCGCGGACGTCGAGCGTCCACCATTTTCATCGCATCTTATCAGGATCGTCGCTCCCTCGCGGAGCGCCATTTCTTCGCATCGCAACCCGATCGCACACGCAACAAGATCCTCGCCTCCTCCCTTGCGGCAGGGAGTCATCGCATCAACGGTCTAGCGTGCAGAAGTTTGTCGCATCGTCTTTACACGCATCAGCAGAACGTCGAATCATCCTCCCTCGCAGCAATGATTTAACGCATCGCCGGCCTCGCGTGCAGAAATTCATCGCTACAGCTTCTTTGCGACAATTTGTTGATTTTGCTACGAAATCCAGGTACTTTGTAGGTAAAAGGGTCGCAGAGACCACTGCTTTGAACTGAACTCCTCTTTGCGCACTTGAACTATTTTTGCAGCATTCCAAGAGTAATCCTATTTGACAGTATTGTGGCTTTTTATCGTTATTGGTCTTGTGTTAAGTCTATATATAAAGATACTTATTTTTGATAACTACTTGTGTGGTGTCCCTTTGTAGTGTTCCTCACTGTGTTACTGTGTATGGTCATAAATGCTTCACACACTGCCTCTGAGATAAGCCTAGCTGCTCGTGCTACGTTACCACAGGGTTGAGCAGGGGTTATCAAAGGGTGGAGCCCTCTCACTCTGACTTAGGAAGAAGGGTCCCTACTTGGACAGTGGCCAGCCATTGCCAACTAGAGACCCCCATTTCTAACACCCAGTCTTTACGGCCTGGGTGGAACTGCTATACACCAACCCAATGGCTAGGGTCCGAGTCAATGGGGTGACCTCGGAGGCCTTCCCGGTTCAGAGGGTCACCCTGCAGGGCTGCCCCCTGTCTCCGTTGCTGTTCGCACTGGTACTAGAACCATTGGCCTGTGTAATTTGACAGCACCAGGGATTAGTGGTTTTAAAGACAATGAAGAAGCCCTTTCAGAAGAGCGCATATCGATCTATGCCGACGACATCCTATTATACGTCACAAACCCTGATAGGACGCTTCCTTTGGTCTTGAGTATTTTCCAGGAATATGGTCAGCACACAGGGTATAGTATTAACTCGGACAAATCTAATTTTTACTCGGTAGGGGGGCCCATAGATGCATGGCGACTCCCGGGATGTTTCCAGATGGCTCAGGAGGGGTTTCGTTATTTGGGTTTATACATCACCACCAACGACACAACTAACCTCAACCAGAATATCAGAAGGGTTCTCATGGAATTCCATGGAGACGTTGAGAGGTGGAGACGACTCCCACTAACGATAATGGGCAGAGCAGCATTATACAAAATGATTACGCTCCCGAAACTACTTTATGTTCTCCAAAATACATATTGTAGAACACCCTAGGCTATTTTCACTGCAATAAACACTAATGTACGTATGTTATTATGGGATGGAGCACCCGTGGGTCGCACTACAGACGCGTCAGCAAAATCAATATAACAGGGGACTCGGACTACCAGATATATGGGCATACTACAGGGCGGCCCATCTTATAGTGATTAACGAATGGGGGCATGCGGCTGGTGACCATCCCACCTAAGCCCTAGAACGATTACAGTTCAGAAGCCGCACACATCTTCACTATTTATATGAAGGCAAAGGGACCCATCGGCTATTACCGGCCACTCAGAGGGCAGTGGAGGCATGGAGGGGGGCAGAGAGGCAGACGGGGTGGGACAGCCGGATCACGAGGGAGACCCCACTTTGGGAGGGATCGCGGCTGCAGGAGATTGGTAAGCTCCGAGGGTTTAACAGATGGGACCTAATCAGGATTTCTAAACTAGGGGACATCCTGGAAGGAGACACTCTGGCCCCTTTTGACACCCTCCAAAACACATACCAACTATGCGACACCCAGAAATTCTCGTATCTTAGGCTGCAACACGTATGGAGGGCGGAGGGGGTAGATATCACAGACATAGCAGAGTTTGCACCTCTAGAAGGCAGATTACTTCAGGCAGAACTCTCCAACAAAGCTGTTTCGTGAACCTATAAAACGCTGATGAATAATATTCCAGACAAGTTGGGACCCCTTAGGGCCAAATGGGAAATCACTACCGGGCCACTAGAGGATATTGACTGGGAGGCGGCTCTAATGTACCCAAAGGAAGTGGCCATTAAACAGAGGCTACGCCTCATACAATTTAAAATTCTTCATAGAGTATATTTCGATAGAGCTCGCCTCCACAATATGGGCAGAGCAGAGACACCTCACTGCCTACGATGCAAGGTGGAATGGGGTAAATACATACACATGCTCTGGGACTGTAGGCGAATCCAGGGATACTGGAATCAAGTGCTGGGGGAATTGAACAAAGTGTTGGGAGTGCAACTAGAGCCGGAGCTCAAATACACCCTGTTGGGTATTCCCACCGAGATAGACCTACCGCGTAGTAAACTCCTACTGTGCAGTTTAGGGCTTGTAGTGGCCAAGAGAAATATAGCTCGCCAATGGGGTGCCCCAGATCTGCCTACACTTAGTGAGTGGAAGACCCATATGGATTTATACATGGTAGCAGAAAGAGTGACTTACCAGGTGAGTGGATGCCCCCAGAAATTTCGCAAAATCTGGACCCCGTGGCTAAAGTATTATGGGTTGGATGTGGGGATGGAGGAGGAGATACACGCCAAGATGGGACGAAGCTCAGGGAGTGTGACGAGATGGAGGGCCACTCCCCCCTCCCCACCCGTCCTAGTTCCCGCCTGATTCTGTCTCCTTTCACATCTCCCAGCCTCAGATTATTACAATGTCTGAAATTTCATGTAATCTTGAGATGACTACTATATATGTAACCTTATTAGTGTCCTTGCCACACTGTATTATTTTACCTGCAGTACCGCTATGTCATGACTGTGCCTATAAGTCGCCAAATCTTTATTGTCCATGTACTGACTATATTTGTGTTAATAAAAAACAGTTTATAAAAAAATAATTCTGGGCCACGTACCTCACCCCGCTGTTCAACCATGCTTTCCTTACCAACTCTATACCGGCAACATGGAGAGGAAGTATTGTGCATCCCATTTTTAAATCAGGCTCACGGACTGACCAACCAAACTACAGCTTGATCGCCCTCATTGATGTCAAAGCAAAGATGTCGCCTCCAATCTCTTAGTAGACCTGGGAGCCTGGGCCTTCTCAGCAAATATCATCCCAAAAACACAGACGGGTTTCAGGGCTCGCATGAATCCAATGATCAACCTTCTTGCAGTCAGCCTCCTTGCCGAAAAAGCCAAAACCAAACACTCTAAACTCTACGCTTGGTTCGTGGACTTGAAAGCAGCATTCGACAGGGTACTGAGAGACCGTCTCTGGGCAATAATTGCCAACTGGGATGTACCATCAAAACTACTGGAGGCTGTGATTAATCTGTATTCAGACACCTGGGTACAAGTTAAAATCGGCAATGGCAACAGACCCACCCGCAAGATCGCCACTCACACCGGCCTAAAGCTGGGGTATGTCCTAGCCCCCTGCTTATTCAAAATCTATATGGACGATCTAAACACATGACTAACGGAAGTAGCAGGTGATCCCCCTAAATTAGCGAATGAACCACTTTGATGTCTACAATACGCTGACAACATCGTTTTACCTAGTCAAACCCGATGGCCTTCCGCGTCTAATCACCAACCTGGTTCAATGCATCCAAACGCTAGGGCTGGAACTTAATTATACTAAAACAAAAGTAATTTGCTTCTCAGCGAACCCCAGTGCTAACCACCGCACGTTTTAGTGGAAAGCAGCTGGAAAAAACCTAGAATTGGCCAAAACTTACAAATACCTGGGAGTGGTACTGAACGCCAGACTATCGTTTAAGGAGCACCTAATCTAAAGGAGAGCCCTAGCCAATAAACTACTGTTTGCTTTTAACATGCTGGTCAAAACAACAAAAGAGGGTGCCTTCTTAGGAGAAGAGCAAGCATGAAGAATCAAATTTGATTCTTTAGAAAGCCCTCACTCACCAACCTGGTTGGTGACATGCTTCATCATCGGGCCCCACCAGGAAGGTCGAGTACCTCCCCGGTGTGCTTCAACGCCAGAATTACTGCGGAGCAGGTTAGTATTGTCTGAGTGACAAGTGCAAGTGATTGTGAAGTGAATTTAAAAGTGTCTAGGTTGTGTCCAAAAATAATTTTATTCGTCGGCCAACCAGGCACGGGTAAAAACAAAGTGAGCGATGTATGTGCTGGATAGATTGATCAGCTATGTCAATTATATGTGGGGTGATCAGTAATCACACCATGGGTCTCGGGAGGGACCGTCGACGGGGTCCGGTATTTTGAGGGCTCGATCAGGTACCAAGCGGGTGCCTGGCTTTGCCGGCGGTGTGCCTACTAGCCACCACCCCCCTCCCGAGACCCATGGTGTGATTACTGATCACCCCACATATAATTGCCGGGTTCCTACAATTAAGAAGGTCCCCGCAGTAACAGCAGGTTTAAAAAAAATGTTTTCCTGTTTTTCACATATTTGACCTCCTGGTTAGGGTGAGCCTTAGCGCGCTCATACCGCCGGGGTCTACACTCTGGTCCTGAAGAATGCCTAGCTAGTAGCACCATATAGGCAGAAACATGTTGACCACACACAGTGAGACATAGCTGATCAATCTATCCAGCACATACATCGCTCACTTTGTTTTTACCCGTGCCTGGTTGGCCGACGAATAAAATTATTTTTGGACACAACCTAGACACTTTTAAATTCACTTCACAATCACTTGCACTTGTCATTCAGACAATACTAACCTGCTCCGCAGTAATTCTGGCGTTGAAGCACACCGGGAGGTACTCGACCTTCCTGGTGGGGCCCGATGATGAAGCATGTCACCAACCAGGTTGGTGAGTGAGGGCTTTCTAAAGAATCAAATTTGATTCTTCATGCTTGCTCTTCTCCTAAGAAGGCACCCTCTTTTGTTGTTTTGACTATATAATCTGGGGGACCAAGAGTGCTCCTTAAAAATTCCCTCCCTCTCTTGTTGTTTATTGCTTTTAACATGCTGCAAAAAAAATCAGAAGTACATCACAGCATTGTCTACTCCAGGTTAATGGGGCAACGTTTTTCCCCTTAGTCTCCTATGGCTCTGAACTATTAAAGGGAGTGATGCAACCACACTGAACAAACTTTAATCCACCCTGTTCAAACGTATTTTTCAGCTCTCACAACATATACCACAATCACAGATGAGACTGGAGTTTGGTCTGTTCCATCAAGCCCCAGTCAGGAAGGGTGGAATCATCAAAATATGCTGGTAGCTTGGAGCCGCTCAACCAGACTCACTTGCTGCCCTGTGTTGGTTGGAAATGGAGAGGCAGACCAACTATAAAAATTCCTGGCCAACAGCCCTTCAGCAAGCGCTAAGCAACCTAAATTTGGCCAATGCCTGGAAATCAAACCTCTACTTCACCACCTTTAAAAAAAAATCACCAACATGGCGGTAAAACTCCAATCTTGGTCCTCTGACAAAGTAGAGCTCGCCCTCAAAACGCACGGATGGACCGTCCTCCGCTCATATACTGCTTGGAGCCCACAACTGTATCTCACAACCCATACCGCAGTGCCCACTCAATACCCACTCTTTTTATTTCGCATGGGTGTTTTTCCATCCAAAGATCAGGTCCTCGCTTGGAAGCAGTCCTGGCCGGACCCCCAGGGCCCCTTATGCGGCTACACAGAAGAAAGTGTACTACACCTCTTGTGCATCTGTCCAGCTGTTACCTCAGATAGAAACTGTTACGTCCTGTCCTGAGGGCCCATCAGATTAGATTCTGCCGCCCTGCAGTGATGGTGTTCCTATATGGGCACAATATTCAGCTTTCCTGCAGGGCCACAAAGTTTCTGCTGCAAGTGAAAAGGCTGCTCCTACAGCAAACCGCGTACCTTCGTGAAGCATAACTCTTTGCACTAGATCGCACTTTAGACTACATCTGTTTACGTAACCGTTTTAAATGTTGCTAATGTTAGCACTGGACTTTTAACTATATGGTAATCTTCACCCTGAAAATTTTAACAGACAAATTGCTGTCCTTTAAACCATGCTAAATGTAAATTTTATTCTTGTGGTGTATTTTGCGACTATTTTTATTAATCTGCAATAAAGAATTTACTTACTTAAAGGGGAGGAGCTGTTACCTACTATACTTGCACATCACCAAAGCTCTGCCTGAGCACTCTCACAAAGGGCTTGACACTGGTCTGTTGTGACCCAAGACAAGCTGGGGCCACGACAGGGAGGAAGGGGATGCCTAACACCTCATTGGGTGAAAACCTCTAGAAGCTTCCTCCACTTCAAAGTGCGCACCAGGTATAAATGTTGGACCCTTAATCTAGCCTCTTCAGTACACTTCTGGATCTGTGGACTCTGCCAGGAAGAAGGACTACTGTGCTGCTGAAAGGGCTTTCACTCTGCTGGACTGCTACTCTGAAGTACTGCTGCCCTTCTGTGCTGACCTGCTGCACTCTTGCCTGGGTGAGAAGGACTGTACTTGTATCTCTGAACCCAGGTCCCTAGAGTGACGTCATGGGCTAGTTGCCCCGCCTCCTGATCAGAAGCCTCAAGGACATAATAAGCTTCCAACAACCTTGGACCTTGCACCTGGACTCTGCCATCTGTGAGTCCTGAGCATCCCCTTCCCCCACAAGTTGTGCCATCCCAGACCCTTGGAAGTGGGCCTGAAGATGTTCTGCCAGTCCATCTGTGGATCCAGCAGAACCAACACATCTCTGCGGCGCGGTTCATCTCCCGCAGATCTGGCGCACCTCCTTTGCTGCTTAACCTATTGCCCCTGAAACCGATGCATTGCCTCTGCTGCGCGACGCATCCGATGCATGGGACTCCGCATCTCTTCACTAACAGGATTTAAGATACTGTTCAGCGGGCCTAATTGACTCCCTGTAACTGGCTCCCGCTCCATCTTGTCAGCCTGAACTAGCAACTTTGTCCAAGTGTGGTGCAAATATATAACCATAGTTGCCGCTTTGTGCTTTTTGTCGCTATTTTCACTTAAATCTTTAAAATTGCAAATCTCCAATTCTACTGATTTAGATTTTTGTCATTTTTGGCTTGATTTATTTATTAAAATATACCCTCATTTTCTAAATTGGTATGGTATTTTTCTTGTGTGGTGTTTTCGCTTTATTCGTTTGAAGTGTGCATAAATACTTTACATATTGCCTCTAAGTTAAGCCTGATTGCTCTGTGCCAAGCTACCAGAGGGTTGAGCACAGGCTAATTTGGGGTTTGCTTGTGACTTCACCCTGACAAGGATTGTGGTTGCTGCATGAGTAGAGTTTCACTCCCCTCAACCAGTAACCCAGTTTCTTACACCTGCTGTGCCACGTCAGGAGTGGTTGAGGATGGGTCCTACGGGGTTTAGTTTAGTGGTCTTTTCTGTTCTATTTGTGTACCTTGCCATTCTCTGGTTGTACTAAAGTAACCAGTCTTGGGTTGCTTCTGTTCCGGTAGGACCTGGACTGGCAGTTCAGGTTGGACAGTTCCTATTGGAGCAGCATCAAGACCAATTTGCATATGGCTGGGTCCAGACTGAAGTGGCATGGTGGCGAAACACAATGGACTGGGATGATGGCCTGAGTGATTGCCAATGGCTGAGATCAATCCAAGCATACCATCTGTCACCTTGTTGTTGTTGCAATTTATGGTTATAAGCAGGAGTATATGTTTCTTGAACAATCCTAAAAAACAATCACTTGGACAGGTTTTGGTTGCTGACAATGACCGTTGTACTGCAGTTCTACTGTTCTCCAATTGAATTTTGAATTTTTTCCCCTGTTGCCTAATAATTGCTGGTTTGTCCTTCACTAATTGATGTGACTCATACCCTGTGAAGCTGGACAATAAATTTCTGATTTCCATACCAGTCTACATTCCAGGGTGCTCGTTTGCGATCCTTCCAAGTGACTTTTAAAAGGTCGAAACATCAACCTTTTTACTAAAATACTGCTTACAAATTCATACTTCTTGCACCCAAACTTGCCCACATTGGACACCATTTTTCAAGCAATACCTTTGGTGCTAGCCTTATTTGATATTAGAAACTGGCAGCCATTAGTTTTATGTTTGCTATTTTGGTTTTTACACCTTCACAACGTGACAGACAGACCACAACGTCTCACTTGATTTTTTTGTCTGATGTTGCATCACCTTATCATTATTGATATCTGCTTAAACTGTTTGATGCCTAGGTTTGTTGTTCCTTTACTAATGTATTGTTTCCTAATGGCCTACTGTGAGATACCTTTTTGGTACGATGGAAGTTAAGTCCCATAAAAGAAACACTTTTTTTCGTACATCGAAATTACCAAGGGTCATAGGGTGATATGATTTGCTAAGTTATTTCCCCCTCTGTTTCAAATTTGACACCTAAAGGTCAGATCAGATGTCAAGAGCAGAGCATGTGTTAACTCTTTGAGTCATTTTGTAGGCATATACCTCATTGTTTAATTTTAGCTATTGCAATACGTAGCTCACAAAAAACTGCATAGCTTATTCTCACTTTCTCACCATTACTTTAATTTCTAGCTTTTTCGATGCATTTGCTGCAGTCAAAAGGAACTAAATCGTCCTTTGTGCATTACTTTTGTTTTGTAGGTTGATGGAAAGCACAGAAAACAAAACTCTTTGTTTGAAAGGCTGCACATTGATATTCAGCACTTATGTTTAAGTAAGTTGACTATATCTTACAACTTCCCCCCCTACCATAACCCCTCCTGAATTTCTTACAGTCCTGTTCGAAACTAAGATTTTAGAAGTTCAGTGTCCGCAAAAGTGACCGGATAAATCCTAAAGTACTCTGATAATGATACATGTTTTTCCACTCTGTTCCGTTGTACATACTGAGGCGGGACCAGGACTCGGTCACGCCGCCGAGTATGGCGGTTGCGCCCATCCCCCGGAGTCCAGGTGGAGGGCGGGGCCTCCGCACGCACAGGAAGTGGCGCGGGCGGCTCCCGGACCCATGCCTGAAGCTGATTGGACGCGGCGGTCGTGACTCGGAAGCACATAAAGCGCTTCCGGGTCATACAATGAAAATACGGGTGGGGAGCCGGTTCCAACCAGCTCCCCGGCCGAGGGGGCAATAAAAGGGCTGTGGAGCGGAGGATCGGTCTCTTTCTCTGCCGCTCCACAGCCCTGAACGGATCGCGAGGGCCTCGGGACCGAGGCCCGGTCTTAAAAAGCATACATAACATCTAACCCCACTCTTGGGGAAACAAAGAATTAATATCGTGAGCAAGAAATGTCCATAGTAATCAAAGCAGTCCACACAGGTAGTTTCCACAGAATTCTTCTTCTGTTCTTTATTTTCATGTGCAAATGTTCAACATGGATGTGAATTCTAGCCAACGCGTGTTTCGTCTATGTGGAGTGAACCACAGACTTCTTCAGGGCTAAAAACATTAAATACGAAAAAGCCGAAATTAAATTTCAAGAATAAGCTAAATAAAATTTATCACAAAAAAACAGAACTCATATTTGAAATTTGTGAGAAGGCCGATGAGCAGAGACCCATAGTTTGAAGCACCATCAAGGTGTTTAGAAAGAAAGAGTGAAGATGACCTACGTTGGCACATGAATATGCAGGCAATCCATCTCCATGCCTACCCAAAAGAATTTAAGTGTTTCTCCTAATCAAAAACCACACCATCGTGCACCAGGTTGCAGCAAGGCTAGAGAAACAAAGAAAAGGTGATCAGTGATGTCTAACGAACAAGAATGGTATGTGAATGAGAAAAATAAAAAGATTTGAGGACACAACCCATGCGTTCCCTTAACCATGCAAGAAGGATTCTCATCAACTCACCAATCTAAAATGAAGCTTTGTAACAAATGTAGACAATGAAATATCTTAAGGGTACATAACCCATAACAACTCTAGTATCGTATGCGGCGTAAAAAGCAAGGCCTATACCAAAAAATGGAGGAAAAGCACAATCACCGTCAAAGTATCTAGGGAAAGTAATATAGTCTGATAAGACTATTCATAAAAATGCACTACTCTGTCAAATTACTGTTACCACTATGGCATGATTGATTTTTACATCTAGATGATACATATTTAATTCTTGCCACTACTATTAGGAGATTTCATGAATATCGACACTTTGGAAACACTATCATTTTGCTTTGGAGATTGATCACCAACTCGTGTGAGTATGGTTCTTAGCACTTAGATATACAGAGTAGTGCATTTTTATGAATAGTCTTTTCAGACTATATTACTTTCCCTAGATACTTTGACGGTGATTGTGCTTATCCTCCATTTTTTGGTATAGGCCATTTGGACATTTCTTGCTCAGGATATTAATTCTTTGTTTTGCTATATGTGTGGGCCTGTGTGTACGCAGCTGATAACGGCGGGTGGCCGCTATCCATATCCTTGAGCATTCTGATTTGCTTACTGTTACTTTACACAACTCAGCGCATCTTATACCCTTCCACCCATTCTCACTCTTGGGGAAACTATGGCTCTTTAAGATGCTTAGTGCTAAGTTAAGAGGGTGCTATATTATAAAAATGTTCCACAACCAGGGTCCCAGAGATCTTTGCCACTGCGAAATGTTATGGGATTGTGGAACTCTGCACTTAGTCAGTTGTTTACAGCAAAGGCGAGAGAGCTGCCGATTATGTTAGTCTTTGAAGGCATAGTAGAGTTCCCCTCAAATCTGATATAAAGACCCATTACTTTGGACTCTGAAGGAGGTGGACTTGAGCAAGCAAGATATATGAACTTCTGAAGTTACCGGAGGCTTGGTTTTGTTCGAATTTAGTTTTATATCTTAGACAAGGATCCAGGAGTCAAAGCATAGTAAGAATAGAGACTTTACGCAGCGTATGTACCCCATTCAGGTCATCCTTGCAGCAGCACCTATGTAAAGTCATGTTTGTATGAAATCATTACCTTGTATTAATTAATTCACCATTTCCTGCTGAAGAGTTGTAGAGGTTGTACGACTGCACCCAGAACGCACTCCCCTCTTATGTGAAGGTAGATAATGCTGAGAATAGGTTATCTATACAAGCATTGGAATGCATTGTAGTGGCATGTTCTTCTCGTCTCAGGGAGCTGTGAACTCAAAGATGGCTGTTCTGGTGTTTGTATCTGGATCAAGCTTTTGAAAGACAGTGGTGTTGCTAATGAGGATTGTGTGAATGTGGTTACATTACTAAGTTGAGCAGCTATACCCATTGCAAAGAGATTGTGGCAAAGCTGCTGATTTAGAGAAGTTTGAGAATATATCTTGAGTCTTGGAATCGGAAGGTTTGTTCATCTCATTGGAGATGATAGGTAAAGGGTAACATATTGCTGCTCATGGAATACGAAATTCACTGTCCCCATCGCAGAAATATCTTAAGAGAAACAAAGACTGTTTAACATTTGTCAGTAATATCTATGCTGGTGGCAGTGGCGGAGGGCAAAAGAAGGGCTTTTTCACATTTAATTATTAAACTATATTTAGAGCGCACTGTAGCCGGAAGTTAACGTATGGCTTCACATGCTTCCAGAAGTAAAACATATTTGCAACAACTGAATAATGTAGGAGCTGAGAGTGCTGTGGGATAATGTAGTTATGGTTAAGTTTTCTGCAGGAATTTTATGAACAAGTGCATTTCCAATTTTTTACAAGCAATGGTGAGTTTGATGTCCTCAGACAGATTTGATGTCTTTGGATAGAGAGTTGCATAGACTCGGGGCAAGCAAAAGACACACAAATGATGGACGGAATGTGGAACAGATCAGACATTCACCCCCCAGTCAAGAGATCTGGGTTAAATCCATTGTTCTTTTGTTCACCATGCCACTCAAGTTTAGACCCAGCCATATGCAGATCAGTCTTGACCCTGTTCCTCATAGGAACAGTCCAGCCCACACTGCCAAACCAGGTCTTCCCTGGACCAGAAACAAGCATCCTGGGACTGGTTTCTGGGTATCACCCCTCATCAGCAAGCCTAGCTTGAATCCAGTGGCACAGTGAGTCAGGGACCCCTGTCGGGGCATACCTGGGTGAAGAGGTGGACCCACAGAAAGAAAGAGACGCAGGCGTAATCCTTGTAGACAGGTCTTTAATGTAGCTCCTTATAATGAGACCTCATCCTCCAACCAACAACAGTAACTGACAATGTCATTCAAGGACTAACATTCTATACAGAAGGCATTCTAACTAGGAACCTAACTCTATGGCAACAAAGGGTGAACATGATTCTTGCATAACTTACTCTGGGGATGATGACAAGAACACCACATCACCTCCCCCTTTTTAACCAGTAAAAGAGTAAGATACACAGCATAAGAAGACATGCAACGCATTAAACACAATCTTGAAAACGAAGAGGAACTTTCCTCAACCTACTAGGCCTCCTCTCCATATGACTTGGAAGAGCAGCGGGACTGCAGGAGGAGTTCTCTTCAGCACATATGGAAGGACACTTGACAATTCTGCTGAGATTCCATATCCTATGATCTTGGGTTTTCACTGCATTCCCTAAGAGCTTGGTTACTTTTATTGGTTGACCAAACTTTGACTTCCCAACTCTTCTCTCAGGGAGTCTAACTCTAACCCAGTCCCCAACACAAACAACAGTTCTTTTCACAGCCTTCCTCGCATCAAACTCCATCTTCCTTCTCTCCATTTTCTCCAACTCACGGCCTTTCCAACCCACAGTGCGATCAACCACACCACCAACCTCCATTCTCCTAGAGGTCACCCAAAGAGGGTTGACCTGCTTACTAGGCACCCTTCCTTTAAACAGAGTGAAAGGAGAAACACCCGTAGAAGAATGAGGGGTGAATCTGTATTCACACACTTTTTCTTGACAGCTTCCTCCCAGTTACAACTAGAGACAATGGCTAACTGCATAGCCTCCTTGAGAACTCTCACAAATCTCTCAACAACACCATTGCACTCTGGATGATATAACGCAGCACGCTTGTGCGTAATGCCCCTTTCACACAAAAACACTTCTACTGCACCGGAGGTAAACTGCACGCCATTGTCTGTTAAGATGGAACGTGGTAACCCCTCACTTGCAAAAAGATCATCCAAGAAACCCATCACAGAAGTCGAGTCAACAGAATTGACAATTTTTATCGCAGGCCACCTGGAAAACATGTCCACACACACCAGCACATAGCGATCTTGGGTTCTAACCTTTACTGGACCCAGGATATCCACTGCGATATCGACCCAAGGACCACTGGATTGCTGTCTGATAACCATGGGTTGCGTTCTGCACTTAAGGACTTTGTCACTGTTGGCACATTGAGAACAACAGCGCACCTGCCTTTCCACCTGGACATCCATTGCAGGCCACCAATAGGCTTCCCTAAGCCTTTCTTTTGTTTTGGCTATGCCCATGTGGCTGGAATGGGCATTCTCAATCAATTTGTCACGTAGAGCCGAAGGAACAACAAGTCTACTCCCTCTGAAGAGTAGTCCATTAGAAAAGGACAACTCCTCTTTCACACACCAAAATCCCTTGACCTGATCATCACAGTTGCGCTTGTCACACCACCCATCACGCAAATAGCTGATGACTTGCTGCAAGACGTGATCATTCCCTAAACTTGCACTCCATTCCTCTTCAGTAACCACACCCTCAGTTACCACACATACTTTTAAATCCTCCCCAGAGTCCTCACCAGCGAGACAGTCATCATCACCAACATCAGGAATAGCTGAACCACCAAGCCTTGACAAACAATCCGCAAGGATGTTGTTAGCTCCTGGTAGATAAGAAACAAGAAATTCAAAATCTTGCAGAGCGACAACCCATTTCCTTATTCTATGTGAGACACAATCAATCCCTTTTTTTTTTAAATACTTCTTTTAGCGGCTTGTGATCAGAGACTACTGAGAAGTGTTTTCCCCACAGAAACTTTTTAAGTTTACGAACCGCCCAGTGAACCGCCAAAGCTTCTTTCTCTATTACAGAGTAGCTGCACTCGGCACCTCTAAGTGGCCTGGAAATGAACAAAATGGTGTTGTCAACCTTTTCACCAGGTTGTAAGAGAACGGCACCTAACCCCTTGCAACTAGCATCAGTCATGACGACAGACTCCTTTGAAGGGTCAAAGCTAGATAAGTTAGGTGCCTTATTCAAACTACTTTTGATGAGGTCAAACTCATCACAACAGGACTTATCCCATATGAACTCACATCCCTTCTTCAGTAGACCTCTGACATTTTCTGTTTTTTGTGCAAAACCAGGGACAAATTTATTATAAAATTCTGCCATTCCAAGAAATGTAACTAGTTCATCTCTGTTCACAGGATAATTGAGATTGGAGATGGCCTCCACTAGAGATGGCTTTGGTTTGATGCCTGACCCTGACACCAAGTGACCCAGATACTCAATCTCCTTGACGTTGAATTTGCATTTGTCCAATCTTAGAGTAAGACCTGAGTCTTGCAATTTGGACAAAACTTGCTTTACTCTCGAATCATGCTCTAGTAAACTCACACCATGAACAAGAACATCGTCTTGATATACTTTTACGCCATCAATACCAGCCAAACATTTTTCCATCACTCTTTGAAACACAGATGCAGCTGATATTAGACCAAACGGCATTCTGAGAAACCTAAAAGTGCCGAAGGGCGTAATGAAGGCCGTTAGATCTTGACACGAAGGGTGAAGCTTGACCTGATGATAGGCCGATGAGAGATCCAACGTTGAGAAATGAGTGGCACCACCTAGAGAGGACAACATTTCAGCAATGTTCGGAAGAGGATAACGATCAACAACTACAGCTTTGTTGAGCTCTCTCAGATCAATGCATAATCTTGCCTCTCCGTTGGCCTTTCGGGCCATCACCACCGGAGAGACCCATTCAGTGGCTTCAACCTCTTGAATGACCCCATTTTTTAACAGTTTGTCTATCTCAGCCCTCATCTTATCTTTGACCAACATTGGCACATTTCTCACTTTGGCTACCTTGGGTACAGAATTATGTTTCAACTTGATCAGGTGTATATAATTTTTAAGACAACCTAACTTGTTACAAAAAACGCTGGGAAAATTAGCAATCCAGGTGTTGCGATCAGTAACAGACGCAACAGAGGCTGGTTCCCTCAAGCACACGGAGGGAGACTCATTGGGATCAAGATAAACACCAAGATCGCGTTGATGAGACCAGCTAACCAGGAGTCCCCCTTCATGGATACATATATTTTCCCCGCTGTGATCCTGCTTTTAAAGTCTATCGTGCCCATGAAGTAACCTAAGAGATTGATAATTTCACCTCCATAACCTCTTGGTATTATGTCAGGTTTAAATAGCTTGACTTTTCTAGACAGGTGTTTTTCGTAGAAAACCTTAGGAACCAGAGTTATTTTAGCCCCGAGTCAAACAACATCTTGACAGAGCTATTATTAATAAGGACAGTTTCTATGGGACCATCAGCCACTTGATCGTTGACCTGACAGATAAAAGGCTCATCATCGCCTTGGTTATAAATATCCACTTCCCTTACTTTCTTTTGATCCCTGTTCGATCTGCAGCATTTAGTAAAGTGTCCCTTTCTTTTACAAATAGAACAAATTGCCTTCCAGCCTGGACAATCCCTAAAATTAGCTACATGCCCTGTATTCCCACAACGGAAGCATTTAACTGCAAAAGATTTATTGTAAGTACCAGAGTGTATCCATTTCGAAGCGATAGGGACACCCTGGGTGGACGGCTTGACTGACTTGTCAGAAGGGAGAGTTTTAATCTCTTTCACATCAGACGTGGAACTCTTATGACTCTCCGTGTCCTTGCGAATGGCTTCAACGCAGGCTTTGGAGTGCTCATGCATCTTTAAAGCAGTGATCACCTCTTGAAGTGGGGGTTGTCTTTCTGCCAAAGAGTTTCTTTGGCTTTATCTATAGAGGAGCCTAACATGAGTTGGTCTCTTAGTCTCTCATCAAGACTGCCAGCAAAAGAGCATGTCGAAGCAAGCTTGCGTAGAGCTGTGACATATTGCTCAACAGATTCATCTTGCCTTTGTAGCCTCTTCCCAAAGTGGTAACGTTCTAAAATCATGCTCATCTTGGGAAGATAATGCAAGTCCATCTTTTTAATACATATCTCGTATTCATTGAGAGAGTCGGCCTCATTATCAGGAAGATCTGGTAGGTGTTCAAAGACTTCCTGTCCCTCCGATCCTAGACAATGTAGGAAAAGAGAAGACTTCCTTTCTGCGCTTAGAGAGGTTCCACAAACCCTGGCGTAATTAACAAAAACCTTTTTCCATTTCAACCAGGGTATGATAGGTTCACCAGGAGCTGCCAGAAAAAACGGAGGAGGAGTGACATTCTGCATGGCAACAGGAGGGAAGTGATACTTGTGATACTTATATCGTAATAATGATGTTGAGCAGAACAGTGTAATAATGATTCAGACTAGCAATATAGTACAGATAACACATCCAAGAGGAGCTGATGCAAGGCAAAGCAAAAGTACCAAAGGAAGTAAAACTAGAGGACAAAGATCACTCTGTTGCAAGCGTGGAAATAATGTAGAACAGATGAGTGTAATTATAATGTAGAGCAGATTAGAGCAATAACAATGTAAATTAGCAACATAGTGCCGATAACACAACACACCCACGAGATGTCACCAAACTAGCAACAGAGAAGTGGCACAGAAAATTACTGTCACAATACAGTTTCAGCTGTGCCGATCAGCGTAGGACCTGCAGCACAGAGAACTTCGTAACAAGTGAGAGCTGTGCAGATCAGCGTAGTAATGAATAACATACAACTTCTACCTTGAGAGCGCTGGAAAGACCACAGAGAAATGTCTGACTCACACCATCCAGGAAACGATGGTCTAATACGATCCACTCTGCGGGAACAAATCCAAACAGTTTCCCTTTTCGCCGTGATGAAGCTGAGAAGTCGCGTCTTGAAGTAGATGTGATCTAAACCAAAATGGCTGCGGAGACGTAACGTCTTGACGTAGGGTCACGCAGGAGCACGTGACTTGCTGCAAGACGGGCTCGTTAAGGCCTTACAGTGAGGTCAGGCGGAGTCAGGCATGGGGTTGCTAAGCAACAGGAAGTAGCAACGGGCAACCCGACAGGCCCAAGAAGCCGACCCACGAACAGTAAATGGGGTTGAATTCACGGCTGCGTGAAAACGGGGATCAACACCATCCGTTAGGCAGGAGTGAACAGCAAGGGGTGAACAGCAGCACAGAAGGCCCCAAGAGTACGTACATGCACTGGTCCGAATGGAGGCGGCGAGCGAAGATGTTCCGTAGCAACCGGACCTTCTCAGGTTGAGTCCAGGGGTGTTCACCGAACAGCGATGTGAGGAAATCAGCAGAGTGGCAGGTAGGCACTGATGGTGAGTTTCATCACACGTAACATGTAGAAAGTAAGATGATGAGAAGTGTTGAGTTGAGGTCTCTTGGAGCTGGTGGGTGAGTTTCTAATCGTCGCCAAAATGAAGAGGTGGACCCACAGAAAGAAAGAGACGCAGGCGTAATCCTTGTAGACAGGTCTTTAATGTAGCTCCTTATAATGAGACCTCATCCTCCAACCAACAACAGTAACTGACAATGTCATTCAAGGACTAACATTCTATACAGAAGGCATTCTAACTAGGAACCTAACTCTATGGCAACAAAGGGTGAACATGATTCTTGCATAACTTACTCTGGGGATGATGACGAGAACACCACACTGGGGCACTTAGAGACCAGAAGGCAAAAGACACAGAAATGATGGACTCTGAGCAAAGCAAGAAATCTATAACCACCAAAGCCCCAGGGAAGGCACGGGGTACTAGGAGCAGGCAGCCTCCAACATATAATGTTTAATCGTCGAGGAGGTGAGGAGGACACATCTAGGTGCAGAGGTGGAAGACGCACCACGGAACACGTTTGACCACAGGGGTCTTCCTCCCTCACCCTCTTATGGGGCAATTTGGTCCCCTGTCTAGGGTTGAACGCCTAAGCTGCACAACAGTGGAGCGTGATCTAGATCACCCCACATAGCGGAACCCTCTCACCAAAGCCTGCGTTTGACCACAGGGGTCTTCCTCCCTCACCCTCCTATGGGGCAATTTGGTCCCCTGTCTAGGGCTTGAACGCATAAGCCGCACAACAGTGGAGCGTGATCTAGATCACCCCACACAGTGGAACCCTCTCACCAAAGCCTGGTAAGAGTGGAGCCCACTATCTTTCCTTTAGGTCCTGATGAATGCCATGGACCCTACTGTGCCAACCGGCAGAAACATGTCGACCACACTCACCACGGTGGGGGGACAATAGAATCCCCAACACACCGATCACTTATTTTAACTACCATATAGATGCCAGTTATATTAAAATTGATTTGACATCTATAATGGCCGTTTAATCCCACTGTTTACTTTAAGGGCCCCCACTTAGTTTAGAAGTGCATCCCTGTCGTCGGGTGTATGCCCGCCCTCTATCAAACCAAGTTTTTAGAGGGCGAGGACTGGTCAATGATGAAGCATGACACCAGGTGGTATGTGAGACCAGTCCTTCACTTTTTGTGAGATGCCTGCACTCACAAACTAACACTGTAGCACCTCGGTCCCCTAACTGGGAGCGGCCCCATTTGTGCTAAACAAAGCAAGAAATCACCTGCTTAGCTGTTTTGGATCTAAACTGCTTGTATTGCTGCTGGTGATGCTGTACACTCTCTCTCTCTCTCTCGCTCTCTGTCTGTTTTAGAAGCATTTCACTACACGAAAATCTAACCTATCAGCTTTGTCAATATCTTTTCTTTTAGCTGATCTTTTCGTTTTTTTAGATTGCCGATTGTATCTGAAAAGAGGGTTCTTGGCACCTACATCGGAAGTATTTATTTCCCACATTATCAATGTTAGTGCTGTTTATTTAATTTAATGGTGGATGATTTAAATAGAAACATCTGGGTGCACGTCTAGATTTTGTTTGTAATACTGTCAAACCGTCTTCATCCTTCAGAAAAGTGATAGATTCATGGAAGGGCCCTTTTGCTTGCTAGGGAAAAATTGTCCTTGTCTAAAGGAAGTCCCGTGGTACTCTGTGCTATAGACTATCTGTAGTAACACTCTCCCATTTCTTTCAGGCAAGGTACCGGTACTTACAAAGGAAAAAACGCAAGTGGTGGGAATTGGTAAACATTTATGTGGTGCTGCAACAGGTATGAACAGTTTATTGTTCTGATTAGAATATTGTGCAGTAATACCCATAGAAGTGATGTTTGTAAACAAGAACTAACAAGACCAAAATTGCATAACCCATTTTTCAATGGAAGCCAAATGCCATAAAGATGAACTACAACAATATATGGCTAGGGTCGTGGCACGCAACAGGATAATCTAGGACAGTTGCTTTTTTGGAAAGTTTTGTGGTAATAATCCTGGGGTAACCTGAATGTGCCTTATTCACTCTTATGTGTTTTGTATGTTTCCCCGTACCCACTTGCCATAAGAAAAGAAAGTGGCATAACGCGGGCAGCGCTGGGCGCGTCATAGCATTTTTTTTAACTGTGCTGTTGCCTTCCACCCTCCCTACCATTGTCAGTGTTGCCCTTCCATCTCGGACACCCTTCCTCCCGTTGTCCTTGTTGTCCACCCCCACCTGCCATAAGGAAAAAAGCGCTATGACGCAGCCAGGGCTTTTTTATCTCTCCAACGTTTGGCATGCTCCACAGCAGCCTAGCTGCTCTACAACATGGCTAAAAGACATTGGCAAAGTCAATAGCTCTAGCATAAAGCGAGACATATTGGCTTTGCCAATGCTTGTTCTATGATACAGTGGGAAGCAGAATGTGAAGCGGTCTATAAATGCACCAAACCAAATTTTCAAGTCAACCAGAAACAAACTATTTTTATTTATGCTATTAACCAAAATCAAAATTGCGGGAATAGCGTGAAGGAGGTTGAGGGCAAAGTATCAAATGTGGAGCCGGAAGCACCTTATTTAAAATCCCATGCCAAACTGTTGGTCAAGAAACACCAAACTGAAAACAAGATGCAGCAGTGTGGCTTCCTTAAAGGAAGTAGCCTGTGAATTGAGGACCAACAGTAAATGAAGATGGAATTCAGAAGGAGGCTCAAATAATTAGATGGAGCTGATGCCCTCAACATTTTTAGGTCTCGCCTAGCGTTGCTGCGCACATGCGCAGCTCGCTCGGCGAGATTTAATGCAGATGAGGACTTTCAGAAAAGGGCTTTAAGCCCCGCCCCTCATTTCCATTGGCTGGCGTCACCGTTTATGCTAAACGGTGGCCAGCCATTGGAAATTAGCTATCTATGTTGCCTCCCTTTGGCTTTTTGTGCCGGCCCACTTGGACTGGCTCTCCTGCTTTCCTTCTGTCGTAAACGATTTCTTATCTTTATGGGGCCATGTGTTTAAACACATGGCCCCATAAAGACAAGAGATCCCCATGCTCCGGCTGCAGCGCGGTCCTCTTTCACTTTCGGGACCGCGCTTGTTCTTTTTATCTTCCTCTGTCATTGTCTGCCTAGATGTACATGTGCTTCTTTTTAAAATCTGTCTCGTTTTGTTTCTCACATCTAGAGTTCTCGTGTCTATACCTTTCTTTCCGCTCTCAGATTCATAGGCTTCTCGCTGTCTGTTCTTAACACTTTCAATTTCTCTAACGTTTCCCTTTTATTTTGTTAGGTGCGGGGAGATGAAGTGATTTGCCCAGAATCACAAGAGGTTGAGCCGCAGAGACTCGAACCTGGTTACCCAGCTTCGAAGTCGTACGCTCTAACCGTTAGGCCACATCTTAATGAGTCCAGCCTGCAGGGACAGGGGCCCCTGTACTTACACTCCAGAGTGTGTCACTCCTGGGCGTGTCACTCTTAAGTTTGTCAGTCCTGTGTGTCTCTCCTGAGGTTACCACTCCTGGATGTTTCACTACTGGGTGTGTCATTACTGAGGGTGTCACTCCTGAGTGTGTCACTGGGGCGTGGGGGAGAGCAAACAACCCCGTACTGGTCACCGTGTTCTATTTGTATGCAGATGCTTGTTTAAACCCGAGAGGCACACTTGACACTACTGTAATGTACAAACTACGCACAATCCGTCACGCTCAGTCTTCTGAATGAAAGGCAGCTACCGTTCAATAAATAAACATTGATCGTGTCTCCCAGCTGTTTCACGTGCACCCCCCACACAGGGAAGTGCTTCCACGCGCACCCTCCGAGCTTTGTAACACTCACTTGCAGCCTCCGACTCTGTACACCTCCAGAGCCACACACCTATTCCTAAGTGTACCTCTCCTCCTTCAAAGAGGGGCCCATCCCCGGCCACACGCTTTCTCAGCGTACTGAAACTCCCCTGGATGTCTAGCTCCTCTTTACTCCTCTTGGCGCTATATTGTATGCTACGGGAGCAGGCGCAGTGCTGTGAGGTGAACAAGGGAGGGCGCCTCATTTCCTCACAGCTGTGATCGGTAGCAATCTGAGTTTGTCAGGCATGTGAGCCTGACCACCAAAAAATACAATAATTCTGTTTTAAATGCAAGCCTGCAGCTGTACCACAACTACAACGTGTCAACAACATCGGTTGTCATAGGCGCACTGTTGACACGTTCTGTAGTGTGCACACCACACACACAATTCACACGTACTATGTGGCTATGCCAATGCTTGTTAGGAATGTAATCAAGATCTCTTTGGAGAAGTTCTGACCCTGCACTACTGAGATATAGCAGATTTTCTTGAAACCGCTGGCGTAGATGAACTCTTTGAAGAAGAGCAACATAAACTCATGCAGCCATGTTCTGAGGAAGACTTTAATGTCATTCAAGCTCTTCCATCGGCTAAAGCACCAGGGAACTGTGTTGCGAACATGAATTTGTTGGGATAGGAAAACAAAATGTCACGACAAAGATTCATTATTTCAAGCTTTCTTAGATGCCGCTTAAGAACTGAATTTGGATGCGGTTGAACTGGAATTTACCGAAAGGAACATGTAGACATAAAATAGGGCACAGATCAGGCTGTGCCAGTGTACATCTCTAGGCCAGGGATCATGTTGTGAGGAGGTTTGGTTGTAAAGCACAGGCCGGGGTGTGAGGGAATTCAGCACAGGCCGGGGTGTGAGGGAATTCAGATGTAGGACACAGGTCAGGGTGGGAGGAAGTTTGGTTACAGGGCACAAGCCGAGTTATGAGGAAGTTCAGTTGTACAATACATTCAGATCTTTAAGTGGTCCGGGTCCTGCCGGTGCTCAGCACCGGCAGTTCTAAAACGCAGGTGCTGAGACGGGTCTCTGTTGGGCTCTCCATTTTTGCCCTCACCCTCGGGGGCAAAAAGATCTTCACTCTGCAGCAGTGCCACCCTTCACTGCCTTTGATGTAACGTCAAAGAGACTCATTATAGTTCTTTCACAGTTATTTCAGAACTGAGGCATTTTCAATATTACATACAAGGAAGCTATAGTTGTTGCTTATTTATCATATGCAACTAACAACCATTGACAAAGCCAATAGTTCTTGCTTATTGTAGGTTGTAGGTTTCTCTAGCTATGGACAACAATCTGTTCAGCAAAATTAAAAGCCAGTCCCCAAAAGTAAGTGCTGATTGTTCCCACTTGCAAACACTGGCTCAAAGTAAGCACTGACTAATGCACCAGATTTAAGCTTTTCATCTCGGTCTGTGGGCACTTTGTGTCCATTTCTCCTAACCTCTCCACTGCAGCAACTTTGACTGACAGCTTAAGCTCTCTTCAGCCAGTCCCAGCAAATAACTACTATACTGATGACACTACAAAGGTGAAACAAGGGCTGCTCTGGGCCCTAAACCATCTTTCATAGCTTTCAACACCCGCCTGCACCTCACACAAGCCAGAGACCCACGCCTCGCTGTGCAGAGAACTGTGCAAAGAGGGTGTGCAGGTAACCGGGGTCAGGAGATGCTGGGAGGCTTTCAGTGCCACAGACAGCCCGCTGTGATGTGTTGTGGATGTGCTGGTTCTAGTGTCAGGATGGGACAGGTATGATGTGTTCTCCATAATGGTAGAGTTAGTGGCACAGAGAGAAAGGTGTGATGTATTCTAGATGTGATGCTCCTATTGTCACGGAGTGAAAGGCGTGATGTGTTCTGTATGTGGTAGTTCTAGCGCCATGGAGAACTGTGGTTGATGTGCTTGGTTGTGGCGGTTCTAGTGCCACATGGGGTAGGCAGGTCACATGTGCTTCTTCTAGTGTGGAGGAGGGCCATTTGTGATTCATTATGGATTGTAACCATTCTCAAGGAGATATGAGCTCTAAAGCTCTCTCTGCCTAGTGATATCAGCAGTGACACACCATCCTTCTGTGTCAGATTGCTGCAAGAAGTAACACGCATTAAAAATGCCATAGGTCTCGCCTTTCATTAAGTTAAAGCCATTTGCTTTGCTATACAATACCATTAGCAAAGCAAATGGCTTTAACTTAATAAAAGGCGAGACCTATTGCATTTTCAATGCTTGTTTTGAACATGCAGTAATGGGATGAAGTAGGGCAAGTGTATGAATTTGCATGATGGTTGCCGATAGAGTAGCAATGCCTCTTGCAAAGAAGAACAAACGCAGGGCCCAACAGCACCCACCGTGCAGTGGGGCCGCAGCATCCCCACTGCCTTTCTGACAGCTCTGCAGGTTTTGCTTAAATTTCCTTGCAGACAAGCACAATACAACGGAAGCAGTTTCGGCTGTGTCTTCCAGGAACAAAAAGTAACAAAACTAACCGAAAGTTATTTTGTTGCTATCCTAGAGGAACCAACACCTGCAAAAAGGTCCCCACCATTTCTCTAGCTTTCCCTGGGCATGAAGGTGAGAATGAAATACATCGGAAGGGAAATGGAGAGCTAGAGACGCATGAGAAGAGAAACGAGTGAACGAGGAACAAGTGGCAAGGGAAAGACAAGCATTTGCAATGCAATAGGTCTCGCATTATTAAAGTTTGAGCTATTGGTGTTGCATTTGCAAGAGTTTGAGCTATTGCCATTGTAAACGACAATGCCTTTTATTTATGTGTTTCGAAAAGCTGTATGCGGTGCATAAACACGCCCTTTGTACTTATAGTCCTTGCTTACGAAAAGGAAGGCTGGCAGTAAAAGAGGCATAGTTACTGCCAGCGTTGCTTCTCGTAAGCAACGACTGCAAGTACAAAGTGCCTGTTTACGCACCGCTTGCAGGGTTTTAAAATACAGAAATAAAAGGCATTGGTATTTACAATGCCAATAGCTCAAACTCTCGCAAATGCGACACCTATTGCATAGCAAATGCTTGTTTTCTTATTGCGTAGTAGAACCACTCTTTGTGGAAAACAACAATTATGCCATGCCAGATAGTCTTACAGGCATTCACAGATATACAAACCTACAATAAGTTTCCTATATTGAGGTTTTGGAATGTTCTGTTTTTGTAAAGCACAATAAAGATGGGGGCTGTTGGTGGGGGTTGAGAGGTAACTCCCACCTTTAACTTGTGAGGGCCTGAGCCTGGTGAGGTAGCCTGTCTGCTTTGTTTCACTGTTCTACCAAGGTTTTAGGAACTGTAAGATTCCTATCAACAACAGCAAGTGATGGATGATCTGTGGCTCAAAACCTAATCCCAAGTAGTAATTGTAATAATTCATTATTATTATTTAGACCGGACTAAATATTGATAATGAATCATTACAATTACTACTTGGGATTCCGCTTGGTTTGCCCACAGATGAGTGCAAACATCCTTTTGTGTGAATATTAATCCAAAATGAGGGATGAATGCTAGCCACTAAAAAACAAAAGTGTCTGTCTATCCCTTATTTCTCCTTGCTATTTTTCCAGATGTGGTCTGGATGAGATGCCCACAGATTTGCCCGAGCAGCCGGGAGTGCACATCTGTTTGGTGGGAAGGGATAGCAAAAGATGGTGAGGGCGAGGAAGGAAGTAGGGGGAAAAGTAAGAGTAAAAATGATAGAGAAGGTTGGGAAGGGATAGCAAAAGATGGTGAGGGGGAAGGAAGGAAGTAGGGGGCAAGGCAAGAGTAAAAAGGATAGAGAAAGTTGGGAAGGGATAGCAAAGGATGGTGAGGAGGAGGAAGGAAGTAGGGAGCAAGGCAAGAGTAACAAGAGTTTTAGCTATTGGCATTGTAAATGACGATGCCTTTTATTTATGTGTTGTTTTTAAAACAGATAAATAAAAGGCATTGTCATTTACAATGCCAATAGCCAATAGAGGTGCCAATAGCTTAAACTCTCTCAAAACCTTTAGAAAGGGCTTCTGAAAACGACCCACACGCTCGTGCGTGTGGTTTTGTTTTCGAAAGCCCACATTGGCTGGAGCGTGCGTTTTTAAAAAAAAAAAACGGCCCGCGATTGGTCAAAGGCGGGCGCATGGCCCGCCTTTGCCGCGCCCATTCCCGACGGTGGCCAGAACGCGCAGCAGCGCGCGTTCGTCTCGCTTTTGCTGCCGCGCTCCCTCCCCCTGCTCCTCTGTGGTGCGCGCGCATTTACCCAGAGTAAGTACAAGAATGTCCCGGATGTCCATTATTGTCAAGTGCTTTGCGTCGACTGCATCGGGGACCCCACTAGAGATCTTGTGCACACAGTAATGCGATGGGCTAGACACTTCATACACCAGGTGAGCAATACACTAACAGAGGTACAGGCACATCGCGGATGACCAGAAATTGCTACTTTTGAACATTCCACGTGACTTTTTTTTTTTTTTAAAGGAGTTTTATATAGCGCGAACTTGACCCGAAGTTATCAGGTATCAGAGCGCTTTACCCGCAACTATCCCGCGATTGAAAACAGATGGGTGAGACGCAGGCTTCCCCCCGCTGCAGCTCCAGCCCTATTGCAGCCTCCAAAAACACACCTCCAGGCAAGTCTCTCTCCCAGGTCCATGCGAGGACCCGCTCCAACCTGGGCCCCTCCTGCAGTTGCATTAGAAAACTGGACTACAAGTCCCACAACCTAAAGAAAAAAACTGAACCAGAGCAGTCCAGCCTACACACTGGAAATTTCAAGCTCACCCATCTAGCATGCCAGACTGCTCAAAAGGGTAGTGCACCACTTGCATGCGGCAATTGGTCGGTAAATCTGGAGAGGGTACTGGGTTTTTTTCAGGCATAAAATGAGGCGCTATGAGTGCTGAGGACTTCCAGCTGTTATCAGTGGTGTAACATAGGCCCCGTGTTGCAGGGGGCCCCGAGCTGCAAGGGGCCCCCTCAGCACAGTACACTGGTCTGAGAGCTCCTAATTGAGTCCGAAGGGGTGCCCCTATATGTACCTTGCTAGGGACCCTCAAGTGCAAATACGCTACTGGTTATTGGGGAAGAGCCATGACCTCACCGCCTCCATTCAAAGAACTAAAGCCAGCAGAGGGCCTCTGGTTCTGCACCCAGCAAACGATTCGCACTAAAAAAGACCAGCAGCTATATCCTGTGAACTTCACATCAGTGTTTCCCGCACCACCAGACCTGCGAGGAAAGCTCTCTAGAAAACGAACATCCCCTTGTTTTAAATACAGTACATTTTCAATTTTCTGGGGAAAAATTGATGATCACTCGAAAACGTATAGTGCAAATTTTTGTGCGCTACATGTGCAAAAGTGTTGCAGTGATGCAAAACACGTGCTGTATAACGTACTCGCTAAAGGAGTCTCGGTGCACTAGTTCTTACGTAACCCGCTGTACGAAGGGATGAAACGGGTGCCGACGTGGGCCACTATATCACATTTTACAAACATTCATTCATGTATTCGAGACATTAAAACTCTGTGAGACCGAGATTTCCCCAATTCGAAGTATTCAAAAAATACAACACAATGCACAACCACATTTTGCAGCGGGTGGGTATGCTTGACAACTATTTAACTTGCTGTATTATTAAGTTTGGTTTACAAAAATAATATTTAGGTCAATAAAATACAAAGAGTGTCACATTGTTTCATTCTTTTTTGCTAACCATAATGATGTTTGTTCATATTAAACGTGCCTATTGTTTGCCGTTGTTGTTTTGTAGGCAAAAGACATTGCCTACTGAAATCTACACATTGCGCAGCCTCCAGAAAATCTGATGAATCGAACCAGTGCACAGACAGAAACCGGTGTGCCAGTTTGTATGTTGTCGACTCGTGCTGGAGACTATATCTTCCCTAACGCGCATTACAGTTTACTTGTTACCCACATATTTTTTCTGGGCGACATTAAAAAAAAAACAACAGTGGTGCGCGCGCACCACAGAGGAGCGGGGGCCAGGGAGCGCGGCAGCGAAGCGAACGTGCGCTGCTGCGCGTTCTGGCCACCGTCGGGAATGGGAGGAGCAAAGGCGGGACATGCGCCCGCCTTTGCCCAATCGCGTGCCGTTTTTTTAAAAAAAAACGCACGCTACAGCCAATGTGGGCTTCTGAAAACAAAACCACACGCACGAGCGTGTGGGTCGGTTTCAGAAGCCCTTTCTAGAGGTCTCGCGCTGCGCGAGCAGGGCTGCGCACTGCAACGCTAGGCGCGAGACCTAAAAAACGGAGCACGACTGATCAAGATAGACAGAAGCTAGTGAGTAAGATATTTATGAGAGGGAAGATTTAAAGAGAAAAAACTGTGAGTCTTGTGAGAGAGAAAAGGCTGGATAGACACGACACAGATATTGTAGAAATAGCAGTAAACACAGATGACCAATTAATAAATTAAGGAAACGAACACAGAATAGCAGTAGTGTACTTCATTGGTGCAGCAGGTGCAGTGGCACAGGGGTCGATGGGTGTCTAGTGCTCCCAAAGTATTGCTTTATTTTATCACCCAAGTGGAGGGAAGGGAGCCTATTTTCATTGCTGGCACTAGGACTAATGATATACGTGCTATTCCACTGAGGAAGAAGAGAGAAACAAGGAGGAGAGAGAAAGACACAGACAGAAGGAGCAGGGAGATCAGAATGAGAACAATGGTGAGAAGAGAGCAAGGAAGAAAGGACACTGGGTGTGAGAAGGAGAAAGCAGAAGCCAGTCTGACCCACAAGACCGCAGAGAAGAGGAAAGGTAAAAGAAGTAGACTAGAGACAGTGGTAAGTAAATAGGTCTGAAAGTCAAAGTATGTCCATGTGTGGCCTTAGTACAAGAGAGTATTTGATGAAAATGGTAAGCTGACGCTGTGTGACCAACCGGGCATTAACAAAAAATGAAAAGCTGCCTCTGGAACAAAGGCTTATTAGTGCTCGAGGATTCTTCAAAGAAAAGATGCAATTGCACAAAGACAGACCCACTTAGAAAGGCTGGCTGAGTTTACTCTCGTCTGAGACTCGCAGCTGAACCCTCAGACTCAGACATATTGGACTAATTACATGGTAGCTATAATGTCTTCAGCGTTTTTTATAATGTCATTTCCGTGACTCATTACACTTTTGTCAGCATTTATATTGTTTGCCTTGTTTCAGCATGAGTGACAAGTGCGGCTGGGTGGGTTTCAGCCACCCATGCACAGGTCCGCGCGGTGGCACTGAAGTATATCCCATGCGTGCATGCTGCAGCAGACAAAGGACACAGGCATATTAGAGAATAAGGTGCTGCCTATTCCTGTTTTCACTAGGCCTGTACTTAGTAAAAAATGCGTATTATGTAGACGTACTTGGGGGTGGGGGGCAGAATGTTATAGAAGAGAAAGGAAAAGAGGAAAACAATTGATGACGTAGGAAGATTGTGATGAAGGCAGAGGGTTATTGCATGATGTAATCTCCCTTTTCAAACACCTTATCTCAGGTTTTGAGCTAAATGCTAAATACCAAGCAAAAATGCAAAGTACAGTTTGCTTCAGCGCTTTTCTTGGAATACAGACACACAAAACCATGCTTTTAACCCATTCCTCTCCCATAATCCATCAAGATTGTTGCAGATAAAGTAGCCATGTTATGCAACTTCTGGGCAGATGTAGGCACCATCCCTGCACAATGTTAGTCAGCTGTTTATGAACCCTTGTTATTTATATCAGTACTGGGCACTTTTGGGGTAAAAAATGAACCATTCATAATTCGTGGCAGCTCTTGAAGAACTTTCAGAGACGGAAAGACAGTTGTCCACCGGGAAAACCATGCTCCAGGTACTCATGATATCTAGGGCTGAATATTGAAATTCACTAATACATGGTTTATCGACCTATAGTCTACATTGTCTGAAGGTGATTCAAAATGCTGCAGTACAGTTAATCCTGAATTTTCCTCCAAAAACAGAAATGGCACTGCATCGCCTTGATATTCACTGATTTCCTATCAAACCGATTTATATTTTAAAAGCCCCATGCCTTGCTCAAAATGCTATGTATGGCAGAGGACCGGCATATTTTCAACATAAATTTCACAGATACCACCCCATAAAGCATCTTCACTGTGCTGCTTCTTTCCTGGCCACAGTACCCCAGATCCAAGCATTTGAGATGTGGAGGATGTTCCTTCAGCCACCTGATCACCAAGGTCTGGAAAAATGTACCTCTCAGTCTTAGGTTAATTCCTTGCCCACGGATCTTCTGAAAAAAGCTGAAAACCAAGCTGTCCTAATCAGCAGTTGTATCCGTTTAGTCTAGTATCAGAACACCCTTAAGGGTAATCACAGCATGGGACATAACATTTAACACAAGCATTTTTCACACTGAGACAATGCTCGGACATGAAGCTTCTAAACAACTGTCAAACTTTTATGCCCAACATAAGGACCCATTATAAAGGACTAACAGTACAATTTTAAATGTGGGAGAGGAGTGTAAGCTGCTGTCCCAAAGCCGGTAACAGGAAAAACGGCTGCCATTCACTATAATCATTTCACTGCCACCACTGTCTGTCCTCTACTGCATCATTCTCCTTAGAATGGCAGACGTGCATGGTGTCGCCTCCCAACCACACATCCCTGCTCTGGTCTTATTCCCATTCCACATAATGGAAAGGCTTCAGCGCACATGCATGATCGTCCTATGTGCTGCGGGGGGGGGGGGGTCAAAATCACTACAGCTTTCTGTGGATGTTCACATCTGAAGCAATAACAGTTTAGGTGATACATCAAATGATAAACCTCTTACCTGTCTCTTGTCGAAAGATTTATGAAGTAGGTACATTTACGTCTGAGCAATGTTCCTGATTATCTTTTGGTGGTGCAATCGATTCAGCTTAGTTTTTCTCACCTTTTGAATTCTCCCAGGCACCAGACTGGACCCAAAAAGTTTCCAGTATTTGCTCTCTTACCTCAGTAGATGGCATCATTGATCTCCACTCGGACCTCAAATTGCCTCCCGAGGTGAAGGTCAGAAACCAGATTTAGGTGCTACCCTCTGTAAGCTTAGATCAGTTCCATTATTTCTACTCCCTTTGACTCCGATCCGAGGCTCCACTCCCACTTTTTTGTTGGTCTTTTTCTTTTTTTTTTACTCCCAGATTGATTTCTTTCAAGACAGTACTAGGAACGTGTCTTCCCCAAAAGACCATAGGATTCAAACCATGCCACACCTGCAAGAAGCAGATGTCTATTTCAGTTCTGCACAACATCTGCCTGTGGTTACTAGAGTTTAAGCACTGCTTGCAACAAATGCTCCTGAAAGCTATCAGGAGAGGGAGGCTCAACTGTACCTCATCAAGCACAAGTAGCAAAGCTGATCACGCTTGAAGCCATGGACTCACTCCTGCCCCAAGATGTGGAACTGCTTCTGTTCAATGTCCTGGTACTGCTTCAAGTTGCTGCTCTCTGGTAAGTCGAAGATGAAGTTGAAAGACCAGCCTCGCCATAAATTCCAGAAGTCCAGGCTGGGCTCTTGAAAGAATCGACTGTTCTCCATTTGTCTGACTAGGACCCTATCCCAAAGTGTGTCATATAATTTCCCAAGTTCCCCAGGCCACCATTAAATCTGCATCAAGTAGAAGCCTTAAAAGAGATCATGTTGCAACTGTTCTGGACATGCCGGCTCACTCTGGAGTGCCCTCTGGCCCCATGGAATCACAGTGGCCCCAAGCCAGATTTCTGCCTCTGGGACGGCCTCAGCGCCGATTGATCCTGTTGGTCCCCCACCTGGCACTATCCAGTACTGGCCCATACCTGCGCCAAAAACCAGCCCCAGCACTTCCTCAGCTCCAGTGGTACCTGCTCCAGATCCATCCACGACACCTGTTCCTGATCTGGAGTTGATGTCGGTCCATGCCCAGACGATGTCCCATTATGAGATAATCAAGGCGCAGCAGCCAATTTGGGGGGCTCCCAGGATGTAGCGATCTATCGACGTCAGCACTACTCAAGGCTGGAGACCATATTTGGATTGAATTTGAAAGCAGTCCAGGGCTTTCAAAACATTCTCCTTTATGACAAGGAAGCAGATAAATTACTCCCCCCTTCATTACACTGATTTTGGCCTCTGTTTAGATTCACAGAACCCCAGTGGCCTAGATACTTCCTCTGAGAACGAGTTGGGCTGCCTCCCAATGTCCCCTACTGACAAGAGTGCCTGTTTTGTGATGGTAGTCCACTGAGCCTCCGAAGTATTGGAGCATCAGCTGCCTACACTTGAGACCAAGGCAAACCTATTGACTGACGCCTTGCAGCTCTGGGCTGCATCTTCAAATGTCTAGCTACCGTTCATGAAGCTTTGACAGACACATTGATGGCAACCTGCTTCAAGCCATGCTTGGCTCCCCCTGTAAGTTGACCTGTGGCTATGTGTCGTAGGCCTGCCTCTAGAGACCCTGCATTTCTTACCCACCACCGACTCTTGAGAGCTTGCTGGCCCATTCATCCACCAGCAAAATCAACCCAAGTGCATTTCGGAAAAGGGCATTCTGATATGTCAGTATGGCTTGGATGTCCCTGAACACTGGCTGCCTGCGGGCCACTATACACATATCCTTTGAGGGATGGCCAGCAATATCTTACCTGTCAAATTCAGAAATGCTTTTGGGCAAACAATTTAAAGATGGACAGGATGCAGCTAAGTATATGTTGGGGACCAGTGTTGATACAACGGGCTGTGTAGGTCGAGCCATGGGCTCCAGTGTGGTGATCAGACATCATGCCTTAATGAGCCCCTACAGGATTTTCTAGGGACATAAAGACATCCCTTATTTACATACCATTTGATGTGTCAATGCTTTTTCTAGGAAAAAATCTCATTCTGCATTGGAGTGCTTCAAAGACAGTTGTGCGATGGTCTGCTTCTTGCTCTCCCATTCTGTCAATTTCACCAACAATACCGAAACTACAGATTGTACTTGGGATCTTCCTTATTGCGTAAGGCAGCCCATGAAATATCCTTTTCGGTAGGATCAGAGAACGTGGTTGGGGCTGAAACTGTGGCCACGAGCAAGGACAGCGGGCCGCTTCCTGTTCGTCGCCTGATGCGATTGCAGCCAAACCGCTTTCATTTCCCTTCCCATGGTCACGCATAGCTAGTAAGCAGCAGAATTAGTTTTTAGCAGCTCGGCTGGTGTGCAGTTCACTCAGACCAGTGGGTGCTGCAAGTGGTTCAGCATGGTTACACTCTTTCTTTTACAACTGCTAGACCCCACCCGACCCCCATACCTTCTGTTTCTGTTCAGACTACGGCAGATCATGCCTCCAACTACACCCAGGAAGTACAGTTGGAGCTGTAGAGAGAGTTCCCAAGACAGAAAGGGGTAGGTGCACTACTCCCAGTAGTTTTGGGTGCCCATAAAAAAGGAGGGCACAAGCTAATATTAGACCGTTGGATTTGGAACACCTTCTTTCAGAAAAACAAGTTCAAGATGTTTATTTTGTCCCCAGGTCGTCTCTACCCTGAATCTGGGAGACAGGATGATGTCTTTGGACTTGAAGGATGCATACTTTCATGTGCGAGGGGTGTTCCTGTGTTGGACATCTGCCAGAAGGACACCTGAGTGTCCGTCCATACCTTCAACAGGGATTACGGCCTCAATTCTCATATCCGCAGAGAGGGCCATTTTGCCAGCTTAGTTTTGAAGGCTTCTCAACCCTTGCACCTTTAAAGAGGTACTGCTTTAGTATCTATTCAAAAGGTGGGGAATCTGTGATAAGAAGTATCCAGTTGAAGGACAAGATACTTTGGTAATGCTCCGTATGGTAGATACGGTAACCACAGATTCCTCACCACCTTCTCTCCTCCTGTTCTATAAAGTTGGAGTTCTAAAAGTGTCTCACGTTGGCATTTGCACACTGATTTTTTTTGTGATCAGTCACTCTTGTTCCGTGTCAGAGGGCAAAGTAGAGGTTAAAACAAAACTTGCCAACACTTCACAGGGGTAGCCACAATACACAGCTCTTAACTGTCACTTCTGGAGGCGAAGTGGAGTTGTTGCGGAGTCGGATGATGCCATCTACCCACACGAGTTAGCAATTGCTAGGAAAAGTTCTAAATCCAATTTGGCTAATTCAATAGGTGAGGTATCTGCAAATAGATATTTATTATCTTGCTCAGTCTTGCAATTTTCTCAAACATTTACAATGACTGCTAACTATTTCCACAACAAGTAATAATGTAATGTTAAAACTTTAGTTCACTCCTTTTCAGTGTTCTCATCCAGGTATGGTTATGAAATTGGTTCTTGTATGTTTCAATATTTTATAGTGCTTTGTTACCACACTTTTAAAGTTTGTGTTGTTCTAAATCAATTTTTCACAGACTTTCCAGAGGGAAATACATTTGGCGTAGAATTAAAACATATTATGCTGCACTGAGCCAAGAAATAATTGTTTATGATTTAGGTTGTGATATATATGTTATTGGACAAACAAAGGACACACCATAGTGACCAAAAACTTGTATCACTACACCGTTAAGGGCATTGGAGAGGTCTAATAATAATTCAGAAATTCAGCTTACTTTTGAATTTCCTTGGGAGTAATATTTGTCTTGCTAAAAAAGACCAGTCAGAGTTCTTAAATAAGTTTGCTATTCAGACCCTGCAAATTTTGCCCTTTGTGTCCTGTGGTTAGGAGAGGTTTGTCATACTAGAATATTTCTAAGATGAATGTTCTGTATCTTTGATTTTTGATACGTGAGAAGCAAAATGTGTTGAATCATTTTGCAAATTCCCATGTTGTGACCTGAATATTCAGTTGCACTTACATACTTCTATATTTGTTTCCATGATATGAGGTTATTGATGTGCCAAAACATTTTTGCTTTCACAGATCTTGCCTTGAGATGTTTGCTAGAAAACTGTGCAGATGAGGAACCTTCTTCTAAACGTTTAAAAAGAGACATCGCTGAACCTGCTGCCAACAGTTATGCTATAGGTGATGCATCTGGGCATGATGGATCAGTGGCCGTCGCTGGAATTGTTATCGCACTGTGTTGTCATCATAGGTGTGACTGGAAACATTATGTAGGTAAATCGTTTTTCCAGGCACTTGGTTTGAGTGAAGAAGATTTTAGCTTTTTTCAGCGACTCTCAAGCTGGGCCACGTGTGGAATACGAAAGAAGCCAGATGACACTTCCACTAGTCATGCTGTGAGCTCAGAACTTGAGAATAATGCTGACCAGCATGACTTAGAAGACCAGCTGCAGAATTTCAGTTCTGATAGCCTGCAAAGGTAAGCTTTTAAAGTGTTATGTTTGAAGTTAGTATCTAGCTTATAGTTACCAAGAAAGCTAAAATTCAGCGATAATTTTCGACTGTAAGTCATATTTCCCCTTTAAGTTTTAAATAGTTGTAATTGACAGTTATTTTTTAAATCTGTTTTGGCAGTAAGCTGTTGAAAACTCCTAATGCAAATCCCTCTACTCTTTTAGTAACTGCAGGCCTATTTCCCTGCTTTCTATCTTGGGTAAAGTCCTTGAAAAAATTGTAAACAAGCTGATTATCCAGTTCTTAGAATTTGATGGTATCTTACATTCAACAGAATTGGGATCTCGCCCCAAGACATAGTACTGTGGCAGCAATTTGAGAGCTCTCTGAATTTGTCAAACATAGTCTAGAAGAAGGTAATAAAGCTGTTGTCAATATTTTTGATCTTTCAGCAGCTTTCGATGAGCATGTCCCATAGTATCTCGCTAGAACACTTAGAGGCTATCTGTGTGAAGAATAGGGCCAACTTATGGATAAAATCTTTTCTGTCAGATAGAGTACAGGCAGTACGCCTCATTTAATTTAATTCCAGCTTCAAAGAATTAAGACACTGTGTCCCTCAGGGCTGAGCACCAAGTCCCACAGTATTTAACATTTACATGGCACCACTGGCTAAGGTGGATGAACCCTGGGGCTTTAATATAATATCTCATGCCGAAGACACCCAGCTTCTGCTTTCTTTTCAGAGCACAGATGCTAAACTGGTGGAAGGCTTCCAGGTCTGCCTGCCCAAGGTAGCTAATTGGATGCGACTAAGCTCTCTTAAGCTCAACTTTAACAAATCGGAAGCCCTAGTCTTTGGCAGTCTTTCTCCATTTAAGTTTATGACCGAAAGTCCTTGGAGATCCCGTGATGCCTGTTACGATGGTAAAAAAATCTTAGGGTAAAATTTGATGCAGACCTCTCTTTAAACCTTACATCCAGGAGGTCACTGGAACCTACTTTGGTCTACTGAAGTCGTTGCAAAAGACCTTAAAATGTTTACCTGTTCACTCTAGAAAGCAGATTGTTCTAGTTTTGGTGACTCCCAGACTAGATTATTCCAACTCACTTTTTCTGGGGATCCCTGCAATAGTTGTTAAACAAACTCCAAGTGGCGCAAAATGCAACAGGCCGCGCATACAAATCCCAAAATGACAGTCAATTCTACCCAGGCTGATGCATCTTCACTGGCTACCTGTGAACAAGAGGATCATGTTAAAGGCCCTGTTGATTACTCTTAGAGCTATCCACAAAATGCAACCTCTCTATCTTCGTAAATTTAGAGAGTATCTGCCGAGGAGAGATCTCTGATCTTTTAATCAGGGTGTTCTCGTTATCCCCAGAGTTAGGCTGGCTAGGCGAGGGGTGGTCCTGCCTTCTCCTATCTAGCTGCAAAACTCTGGAATATCCTGGTTAAAGAATTTAGACACCAAAGCCTGTTTAAAAAACAAAATCTGAAAACATTCTTTCTCAGAGACATACAGGCTAGGATACTTGTCTCCTACTGGCAGCCCTAGGAAGCAGCTGTTTGCTCTTTAGAAATAGTATTCTATTCATTCATTCATCAGCTCGGGATTTCAGAAATGCTGGACTTTGAGCTTGTAGCATACAGACTTAGACAGGAGGGCTCGGCATTAGCTCCCAGCACATGTCTGGATTCTTGTTAAGTTGAGTTTGGTACAAAAGGCATAATAAGACCCAGGACTCCAATACCGAAATATAAAAGTTCTAGAAGAAGTTTCAGTTTAACTCTCTCCCTCTTTAGTTTCCTCTGCTCATGAAGGCAGACAATTCTCTGGTGTTAAAATTCATGCAGGCTCTGCTCATATTGCTTCTGAGTGAAATAATCAAATTCTATTGTTATGAAAATTTTAGAGTATAATATATTGGACCGCTAGGAGGGCTTGTACCAGTGCAAACAAGAGGCCTGACTTCTAATCCTCACCTACCCTCTTGACCACATTTTGTGATTCTGGGCAGTCGTCTTTCAATCCCTCTGTTACAGAGCATCATTTGCTCAAATAGAGAGTGCTTAAGGACAGGCTAAACTGCAGCGTTGGGTATTGTACGAAAGATGAACATTTAGCTAACAGTTCATTCATATCTCAAATCAGTCTATGAACCTCTGTGGGTATGGGCTACAGACTCATATGTATATCAAGTACATAGTAAAACCAGCTGTTATGCTAAAGATTTTCCAATCAAAGCAGAAGAAAAATAAATAAAAATGTGAGCCAAACTTTTCTTACTCATTAAAATGTGTACAGCTTCTTGTCTAACCCACATGGCATTTCTGGTGTTCAATACCCCATATGTCAAAACCCTTTTCAGACGGCCAAGGGGCAAGCAGGGGTTACTGGGCCCAACCGTGGGTATTGAGGCCTTTTACTCCCGTTGTCCTGGGCCCAGTTTACTAAGGATTCTGAGTAACTGGACAAGAAACTTCTGCACTTAACTCTCATTAATAACATAGTTGAGCAGTCCAAGGCTCCTTCAGGGGGGAGGAGAGGTATCGATACAGCATAGTATCAATACAGCTCGCAACTCAAAATGCACACTGCAGTAGCAGTAAATCATTGACCAGCTAAATGCTCACTTTTATGAAAAAAGAGAAGTATTTTATTACTACCGCATAACACACAAAGGAAAAATGCAACATTCACAATTAAGAATCCCCCTTTAAGTGTTTCTTTGGCGATTCCATTCCCATTCCCTCCTTGTGTTAGCGATAGTGGTTAATCCTCATTCACTATTGGTAATATCCAGGGTATGCCCCACTAGTAGTCCGAGTCTCAAGAGTCCGCTTTGACTCTAATTTAAAGACAACAACATCCCAGCGCTTCTGCCCTAGCTAGCAGCAAGTTCCACCGGGGCCGACAGGCTAGAAATCCGTCTTACCTTCAAGGACAGGAATGGAGCATCTGGAGTTCCTGAGTGTGCCCCGTTCACGGGGCCACAAAACAGCTGCAGCTGGGATCAGTTGAGTCTGTCACACGTAGCCAAGGTGGCTGCACTCAGCTAGTGGAGAGTCCCTCACTCCTGTAGCGACCGGAGATTCTCTGCAGCTCCTCCTGCAGGGTAAGTGTCCGGTTCGTCTCCTGGTGGGGGATGGTTGTGATGATCCTATCGCAGATCCCTCGTCTTGGTGATGGTGAGCAGGTGCTCCCACGACGTCCTCACTTCTCTGGTGGGGGGGTGGCAGATCAGGTCGCAGTTCTTGATGCTCCCAGTGACCCCCTCTGGCATACTGGGTCAAGGTATGTAACAGTACACCAGCTCCCACCCGATCAGCATGGTGAAGTCTTGGGCGGCTGCCCCTCCTGACTTATGGGGTCACGACTCGCTACTGCACAAGATTATGGCCCATACCACAAGGCAGTCTTTTCACAGGAGCACCTCCAGGCGTTCGGGGTTTCCGACTTGGCACTACACATGGGTTCTGACCCGATTGGTGCAGCGCGGCGCACGGCTCACTTCACGGCAGACAAGGGTCACCAACTCTGTCATGGGCAATGACCTGATCAGTGCAGCAGCCGTTTCCTCACACCATGCAGAGAGTCCACTCGATAGAGCTCCCCATTGGACCTCACTCCCTCCAACGCACTCCCCTTTGTTACAGGGAACACTGCTATTGGCAAGCAGGAAGGTGCTGGTGCACCAGAGCAGGTGGTCTTGGATTCCCTGGGTGATGTGCCCTCACCCAGAAGGGAGACTAGCAGGCCTTGGCCCCTAGTCCTGGTCACAGGCAGAAGTCTTGCACAGCTTCCTCTCCTCACACAGCCAATCTGGCTGCTTGGCAGATGACAGTTTTTGGGGTTTCAAACTCCCCTTCTTATAGTCCACTTCTAGACCGCAAATGTGATTTAAATTTAGAGGCTTTGAAGGTTTTATGTTGGGAGTCTGCTTCTTTTGAAGTGTACACTCCTGTTCTCTCTCATCCTCTTAAAAAGCAGTCTGTCACAGTAGGCGAGACTCCAATGCTGACAGTCCCACAACACAGGCCACACATCTATCCAGTGCTTGTATACCACCTACACACACTGCACAGTACTATACCCTGCATGTAATGTACCACTCATAGGCACCAATACATCCGGCATCTGTATTCACCATGCACAGCACTGCATTCTTCATGTATTGTACTACTCATAAGCACACATACATTTTGCACATGCATTCACCATGCACGCACTGCACAGCACTACATCCTTCAAGTATTGTACCACTGATAGGCACACATACATCCAGCACAGGCATTCACGCACTGCTCAGTGCTGCAGTCTGCCTGAAATGTACCCTTCCCAGGCACACATACCTCCAGCGCAGGTACACCATTTCTGATCTATGCAGCACTTCACAACCAACTGATGTAGGCCAAGGGTGAGTTGACCACACAGCAGCATAACTTTAAAAATGAGTGCGCCTTTAGGCCTCACTCCAGTGAAGTTAAAAAGGACGTGTTCACTACTACTACTGATCACTACACTGTAGCCTTCCACCACTAGGAGGGTGGTGCTTTGGGTGCCCCTCCCGGTCCTACAAGACCGCAATCTGTGAGACAGGCCTATGTCATGGCGTGCACTCATGATCCGTGTTTGCCTATAACAAACATCAGCATAAGGGATACAGACATCAGTATAGTTGGACTCTCAGGGCAGGGGTGAACATCCATTACCATACAGAGGACGTTTCCTTCCCAACACCATACATGGCTCTTTTTCTAAAAGGAGTATTTTAGGGAATGGTAGTCGAAGGCTGCATTCCATAATAGTAACTAACTACTGGCGTTGATGCATAGGAGGATTGCAGTGCCACACTGGACATGCGTCTTTTATGGAAAGATGATAAGGCAAAATAGAGGAAGTCACGCCAAGCCTGGAACTTTCACAGTGCCTTAGCTCATATCTTTCAGGGTTGAGAAGTTTGTGGGTGTTTTTGTAAAGTTAAATAGTAATTGGGTCGGGGGTTTTCCAAGCTCAGAAACTCAACTTTTCTTCTTTCTGATGGGCTTGCTATGTGTGAAAGCTGGACCAGATGACTGTCAGGCCTTTGATTTCATGTGAGCTGCAGTGTGGTATAAGTTGTTTTGACATCTTTTCAATGCTTACCGTGGCTAGATTTTGTGGGTGGAGCCATTATTGTCATTAGCTCAACTGTGATTCTTTGGTTACTGCAGGATGGAGGGTAGATTATGTGTCACACAGATACAGTCATGCCAGAACTACTTGAGAGAATGTGTACAAGAATTACGTTGTTTTGTTAATGTAGTACTCTTTATAGGGTTGAAGAAGTGGTTCACTCAAGGGCTAGTGCGTCACAATGGGTATATGTGTATGTCTGTACCAAGGCAAGTACCTTAGCAACTGTAGAGAACCTAAATGAAAATATTTGCCACATGTCACCATTGATTTAAAATACAAGGGTCACTCACCCCCAATTCTTAGTCTTACGTTTCCCAGTGATGATCCTGTAACTGTGAGAATGAGGGGTTTAACCTTTATGTTTTGAATCCTGACCTATCCAGCTTGTAAAATAGCTCAATGTACTAAAGCCTTAATTACAAATAATTGTGTTTGTCCTGAAGCCCACAGGTTCTAAGCCCGGTAGGTCCCGTCTACCTTTTTTTTTTTTTTTGCTAAAGTTAATAAAATTTGTATTTGTGTGATGGTGATTAAGAAGTATTTTAAGGGTTATTTTATCCCACAGTTTATAATTGTTATTACCCTCTTCCTCCTTCTCATCATTGCTTTTAATATCAGTCGGGATCTCAGCGATTATCATCAAGCCTTCAAATATCTGTTTTAAAATTTTTCTCAGTAAGCATGTTCAGGCCTTTGTTGCAAAAAATTGCAGGGTTTTCCGCACGACATATCTCTAAGCTAGGAACTTGTGATGGGCTTGGGGAGAGGTGCATCTTTTTTAGATCTTCTGTTGTGCAGGTAGAAGTATATCTTGAGGTGGCATTTGTTCCCTTTAGTGATATACAACAGTAAATGTTTAAGCGATAAAACTGTTCTTTTGGCCTTAGACCTGCTGTTAAACATTTTATGTGAAGTTCCTGCATTTAGGATGTGCCTATTGGCTCTTAAAGGTCAAGGATGGTGTCCATTCATGCATGCTTCTTGTACTGGATCCCTCTGTGGACTTCAATGCCATCAATTATGGCAGATTAATAGAATTGCTAGATAGTTTATAAGAAACTGGCTGAACCACCCTGAGGTTTTTCACCTTCATCCTACAAAACTACACTCAATAAGTCAAACTGTTTTTCTTTTCCATATACTGTGGAGTGCCTCAAGCTTCACTCCTCCCATTGATCATCATCAACAGTAATATGGCTCTCCTCGATAAGCATCAATGACATCCATAACATTGGGTTCCACATGTTTGCAAACAATATACAGCACAACCTCAAGCTACAAGGGTTCAGTTGGATGGGGGCGGTAGTTTCAGGGTCTAGTGGGATGGGGGCGGTAGTATATCATCCACCAGGAGAAAGTAATAAATTGTTCTGCACCTCATTACTGGAGACCCTCGCCCCGTATATCCTGCAATCCGAGTTCTTTTTTTTGGTTGGCGACTTTAATCACCATTTAGATGACCCCTCTAATTCAGATACGAAATGTCTGCTGTCAGCCATGGAGTCGTTAGGTCTCTCTCCAAGAATTCATGAACCTACCCATATTGCAGGGCATACCTTGGATAACATCTTTGCAAACATAGGCTTATCAGTAGAATCCCCGTGGCCACTAACCTGGACCGGTCATTTTGCGCTTAAATTCACCTTGAGCAGGGCGGATAGAGGATGCCAGTCCCAATGTAGAATGAGTCCTCGTAGAGCTTGGAGGAAAGTCACCCCTATGGCATTTAGTCAGGTCTTTAGACCCCCCTCCTTCGACAAAGGAGAGGGAAGTGATAATGCCTTAGGAAAATGGGAGGCTTCAATTGGAGACACGCTAAATATCATTGCGCCGTACAGGGTAGTACGAATGCAGGAAAGGGCTGTCTCAGCCCCCTGGTACTCTGAAAGTCTTAAGAAGGAAAAGGCCAGGTGTAGAGGCAGAGAAAGAAAATGGAGGAAAACCTAGTGGCCTGAGGATAAACTGGTCTTTTCAGTAGCACACAAAGCCTATTTAACAAACTGTAACTCAGCAAGAAGAGACCACCTAGGCTCGAGAATACGGGAGGCAAAGAACTCTTCTAAGGAGCTCTTTAAAATACTCAAAGAGTTCACAAACCCTAAAGCTAACAGTCCCTCTATACCCCCGACACAAACACTATGTGATAACATAGGAAATCATTTTAGGGATAAGGTAGACAAGATCTACAGCTCTCTAGCGGCAGGAGCAGCACCAAAGGGGTTGGCCCCTCCGAAGAGAGACCCCACACTACCTAGACTCGACGCTTTCACAGCTATTACCACAGAGCAAGTGGTAGCAGTGTTGGCACGAACAAAATCAGGTGCCCCCTCAGACCCGGCGGTGCCATTTATAATGGCTGAACTTGCCCCAATTTTAGCTCCGTCGCTAGCTGAGGTTTGTAACATCTCCCTGGCTACGTCCGTATTTCCCAGGAAATGGAAAAAAGCGCATATAAAACCTTTGCTGAAGAAGGCTCTGGCAGACCCGGCGGATCTTCAAAATTATAGACCAATCTCCCTCCTCCCTTGCAGCTCGAAGGTCATGGAGACATTGGTAAACAAACAACTTACGGGATATCTGGAGCAGTATGGGTTATTGGACCCCTCGCAATCAGGTTTCCGTGCAGCCCATAGCACGGAGGCGGCACTGGTGGAGGTCATGGATACGATCAGGATGTCACTGGACAGAGGGACGCCCACCATGCTAGTGCTCCATGATCTATCGGCAGCCTTTGACACCATCTCTCATCGTGTCCTGTTGGACAGGTTGCGGGAGATTGGTGTCGAAGGCTTGGCATGGACGTGGCTGCAGAGCTTTCTTAACAATAGAGCACAATGTGTCCAATTAGACACATTCGTCTCTCAGACCACCGCAGTAGACAAGGGGGTCCCGCAGGGCTCCATCTTAAGCCCCACATTATTCAACATCTATGTGGCACCGCTGGCCACCATCATAAGATCTTGCGGTTTTGAGACAATCTCGTATGCGGATGACACGCAGGTGATAATCCCCATCGAGACGGACCCAGCGAAAGCCAGAGCAAAGTTTAAATCCTGCATGCTGAAAATTGCCGCTTGGATGAGCGAGAATTTTCTGCAGCTCAACTCCAATAAGACGGAGATCCTTCTGTTTGGAAAGGCGACGGAATTATGGTCGTCGGACTGGTGGCTGGAGGAATTGGGGGAGGCACCCAATCCAACCACTCAGGCACGGAATTTGGGTATCCTGTTTGATAATAAGCTCTCGATGGAGGAACACGTGAAGTCAGTATCGGGCACATGCTTTGGCATCATGCGGATGCTGAGGAAGATTTTTCCTTGGATCCCTTTGGAGGCCAGAAAGACCCTAGTACAGGCACTACTAGTTAGTAGACTGGACTATGGGAACGCACTACTAGTAGGAATTAGGGAGGACCTTGCATCTAGGCTACAGGTAGTGCAGAATACGGCGGCCCGACTGGTCCTCAACAAACCAGTACGTACCCCCTCCCGACCTCTTTTGCAACAACTACACTGGCTGCCCATGAGGAAGAGAGCAGTGTTTAAGCTCTTGACGTCGGTGTTTAAAGCACAGCAGGGCATTGGCCCGGTCTACCTAAGGAAGAAGTTAGTTCCCTATATACCTGCCTGTTTATTGAGATCTAGCAATCGTAATTTACTACGTCCCTGTAAAATCAGGAAAGTCAAAATGGGAGGGCGCGCTTTCTCACATCTAGCCCCGCTCCATTGGAACCGCTTGCCGGATGAGCTACGCGCCTGCACAAGCTTGGGGCAGTTTAAGAAGCAGTTAAAAACCTGGCTGTTCTAAATCCGCAATTTTGTCTTAGCCTTCAGCACTGTGTAGCCAAAAGCGCAGAGAGATCCCTGTGGGGATGATTCGTCGCGCGATACAAATGAAAAAATAAATAAATAAATAAAGCTACAAGGGTTCAGTTGACAGACACAAAGCGGATGCTGACCTCTAACTCATCCAGATCTGGATGACTCAAACTGCCTGAACCTCAATGGATTGCGGACTGGATATGGTTAATCATACACCACAAAGCAAACACAAGGATATGATGGACGGAGCGCTGAAACTTTTCAGACACTCACCCCCAGTCACAGATCTGGGTTGAATCCATCATCGTTATTTAGCTCACTTTGCCACCTCAGTTCAGACCCAGCTATATGCAAATCAGTCTTGACCCTGTGCCTCATGGGAACAGTCCAGCCCGAACTGCCAAGCCAGGTCTTCCCTGAACCGGAAACAAGCATCCTGGGACCGGTTTCAGGGTAACACCCCTTATCAGCCAGGCTAGCTTGAATCCAGTGGCAAAGTGAGCAAGGGACCCACGTCTGGGCATACCCTGCCAACTTAGGGCGAACAAAGCAAACACAAGGAGATGATGGACGGAGCGCTGAAACTTTTCAGACACTCACCCCCAGTCACCGATCTGGGTTGAATCCATCATCATTCTTTAGCTCACTTTGCCACCTCAGTTCAGACCCAGCTATATGCAAATCAGTCTTGACCCTGTGCCTCATGGGAACAGTCCAGCCCGAACTGCCAAGCCAGGTCTTCCCTGAACCGGAAACAAGCATCCTGGGACCGGTTTCGGGGTAACACCCCTTATCAGCCAGGCTAGCTTGAATCCAGTGGCAAAGTGAGCAAGGGACCCACGTCTGGGCATACCCTGCCAACTTAGGGCGAACAAAGCAAACACAAGGAGATGATGGACGGAGCACTGAAACATGGTGAGCAAAAGAACGGTGGATTTAACCCAGATCTATTGACGGGGTGAATGTTTGATTTGCTCTGCATTCCGTCCATCATTTGTGTGTCTTTTGCTTTCTCGCCCTAAGTGCGCTGGGTATGCTCAGACGTGGGTCCCTTGCTCACTTTGCCACTGGACTAAATAAAAGAAATGTAAACTGAGATCACATTCCCAATTAGCATATGAATTCAGCAACCTCTGCTGGAATTTTAAAATGTGTTAACTAGACAGAAACATTTTCCAGAGTGGTGATGCTGCTTAAGGCAAGTACTCCTGGGAGACATGCAAAACAGGCAAGTGGGCCAAAGTTAATGATTAGTATAGTTTTATACGGGTAGTTTATTAAAGTGAATTCACATTCCTAGTTTAGCTAATGTTAATGCATTTACATCTACATTAGAATCCTACAAATTCCAAAGTTTCTTTCCTGGAAACTGTTGGTCACAGTTGTCAGTAAACTGGCTGGCGTTACCACAGTGTGATGGCCTGCGCACTCCCTGAAAAAAGAAACATGTCCACGTAAGTCCTTTACTTTAAGTGCTCTTTCTGATCCCCTCTGTCCTCAGAGCAGTTTAACTTTTATAATTTCTGCAGGTGTCTTTCATCACAGAGTTCATGAAAATACTACTACACTACTGCTGCTAAAACTACTGCTATGTGTATTTACTGGAACGAAGCTATACCTGGCTGATGACCCTTAACCAGGGCGAAACTGTTCCTGGGTTGCTTGTGCTCCAGTTTAGGGAAGACCTGGCCTGGCAATTCGGGCTGGACTGTTCCCATTGGAGCAGGGTGAAGACTGATTTGCATATGGCTGGGCCAAACCGAGGTGGCATGGTGTGCAAAATAAAGAAGGGCTGGGATGCAGCCTTGAATAAGTGGCTGAGATTAATTCAAGCATTCCCTACATTACTTATTGTATGCTTCTTTTTACATGTATTTATAGCGCCCAACACACAGGGATTCTAGGCATAATACCATGCATCTGAAATTTTATTTTATGACTGTGGTGGTGAAGATTTCCCAGACATTAGTAAAACAAGCATTTGCAATGCAATCGGTCTCGCCTTTGGGATCTTATATGTATTTAGATATGCAGCACATCATCCTGGGTGCTGAAACATCTACTGTTCTTTAAAATGGAGGGAAAGTAAGCACCAAACTGTGTGACACGCCAGGTATGGGAACACATGGAGAGAAATATTGCCTTTCAGTGGGAAATGGTATAGTCCAAAGCTCTGTTTTTAATATAAAATCAGGGCCTTCGGTGGTCATATCACTGAAAATACAAGATTTGAAAAAATATTGTCTACGGGTGCTCGTGGAAGACAATTTCTATGGACTGGAATCTAGAGAATGCTAAAGTGATTCTGGTATTTTACTGACCTCTGCTGGTCGTTTTCTATCAAGAAAGTTAAATGGAGGCAGTTGCCAGAACAATTTAAAAAAAGAAAGTCCCTCAGCAGAAAGCAATTCTAGTATTTTACTGACCTCTACTGGTCGTTTTCTATCAAGACAGTTAAATAGAGGCAGCTGAACAGAAAAGAAAGTCCCTAAGCGGAAGCAGACAAGTCCTAGGGCTGATCTCCAGAGCCCACAAAGTACATACATATATAAGTATATACCAAAGTATATACAAGAGGTCTCCAATGCTCGACCTAAACACATCTGTCAACATGAAGGGTGTCGTCTGTGCTAATATGTGTAACTGTTTTAACAGGCAGATCATTTCTTCTGCTCTCAGATAAGATCTTCTTTTGCTTCTCTATGCCAGGTTCTCATAAACAGATTTGCTGAGATGTTGGTACGGGGTGCTGCTGGCTGGGTGGATGCTAATTTTTAAACAATTCAAGATTGTAAAACTAGCTCATCTAGCTGCAGGTCCTTGCTTTGGAGTAGGATTCCTTGAGCCTTTGATTTACATGATCACATTTCCTTTTTGACTAAGTGTGACATGGTCATGTTGCAACCCAACCGCCTCCATTTTCAAAACGATTATTGGTTACGAAGTACAACTGATTGATCATATTTGCTGCGGCATATAATCCTTCTGGCAAAGAAACTGGGCTCGCGACCAAATCTTTTGTATTGTTTTTTGGAAGTGGACATGATGTTGTTGCATGTCCTTTGTAATATGCTGTTCTAAAATGTTTATTGTCCCTTCTAGGCTGCTTACCGTCGAAGAACGAGAAAATATAGGGCGTCTCTGCAAGCTGTTGATTGACCGTGGGAGAATCCATTATTTACAGCAAAAGGGGTATCGGGCCGACCTGCAATACTACACAGACCCTGCGGTGTCCTTGGAGAACGTGCTGTTGACAGCTGTACCAAGTCAATCTGCATTGTTGTAGCTTTTCCAAGATGGAGTACTTTGCTGGAATAGCTGCAGACATGCCTGCAATTTTTAAACCTTGTTTACAGACTTATCACTTGTTCAGCAATGTTAACGGTTTTTATTAGCATCTTGTTATGTGACTGGAAAATTATTACTTTAAGCAGTTTTCTTTGGAGTGCAGCTATCAGAATGTATGTCACACTGCCCGAAAGACTTGTCTTTGTTACGCATTTAGAATCCCCAGTCACACATCATATACGTTTTGCAGCGCTTTCACTTCAAGAACACTGTCCTTGGTATAATCCCTTGGCATGTGTCGGATCTGGCCAGCTGGGCGTGGAATGTGTTATTTAGCCTTCCAATTCAATAGTGACTGATAGAACAGCTGCATAATTGTCTCCTGTTTCTGTAAGTAAAAATAATCTTGTTAAAATATTATGCACATCCATAAATGTACATTGATCACACTTATTATGAAGTCAGTTGTTTCATGCTCATCAATCCATTTTTAAAGTAAGAATTACACAAATAGAGAGACATAATGTGGAGCGGCCATCCTTAGGGTTGGAATTCACATCCTGACTTGTATAAAAAATGGCAGCATTTTAAAGAGAACAACATAGGATACTTGTTGGAGGCTGAAATTACCATACATAACTACATTTAACAATAATATACCCTTGAATTTCAAGGGTACCATTAGAGTTTGGTTTGTGCCAATGACAACTTTAAGTCTTATGCCATTTTTGTATGTAGTCATGGAATGAATGAATAAGAATAATTTCCCCACCTCTCTGGAGTGATTCTTGTATGTATGTGTGCATGAACTCTAGGCCAAAGAGTTCTCGATCATCTTCATCCTCTGGGTTTTCACAGGGTGGTAATGTTACCTGTAGCTGGAGAGGATTATCTCTGAAATTGACGAATCTGTTGGTGCATTAAAAAAATCCAGTTATTTCTTTTAATATTGACCAAATTGAAACCAACACAGATCATATTTGTAACTCCTAATCATATAATCCTCACCTAACTAATTAATTGTAGCCGATGGTTGCCAGTGGGGGCCACCAGCACCTATTTTTCTGCATCAGATACTTACTGAGAGCAAGAGAGGGAAAAACACACAAATCGGAAAGAGGAAGGAAGAGAAAGATGGAAAAACCATCACAAAGAGGGAAATCTAGAACCAGCAAAAGTGAGATAAACGGGCAGGGGTTGTCTGGTAGTGGATTAAAGAGGCATGAGGTAGATATAAGACGACCAGCCTTCGTATCTGGCGCGCCAACATTTAAATTCACCGGCTTCTGGCTTCTGAGCAGAACTTTGGGCCCAAAGACTCGTTCTTTTACAGATCGAGCACTGCCTAGCCTCTCTACATGCGAGTGTTCACGGTTTCCTTCTGCATACTATAGATTAGTGTTGCTTTTATTATGTCCGGCTTTCACACTTGTCCACCTCTCCACTACCTAGCTGCTAGACTGGGAGCATTTTTTATAAAAGCATTGTCAAAACCATTAGGTCTAGCTTGTGTTATCGTGAGATGCAAGAAAATATCTTTAGCAAAGGAGGTGCATGTAGGTCTTCATGTTTTGAAGATTAAAAGAAGTGGGTAAAACGTGCCTTGTGATAAGAGTTAAAAAGTCCTAAAGCTTTGGGTCCCTCCCCTACAGGCCACTGATTTACCATGAGGTATTTAGGTAAAGTGAGCTGTGAGCATCCCATGCCCTGTTAGTGTTTTAGCTTTTTCAATGTCAGTACATTTTGGTGCTTGGTGTTCTGTATGTCTAAAGAGTTGGAAAAATATTTGTGCCACACATCAACAGGGCAATTGGTATGATTTTTCTTTTTTTGCTGGAATTAAAGGCGATGGGTGCTAAAAATGGGGTATGGTATATCTAGTTCTTCGAAAACGCAGATTTTATGAAAAAGTTGAGGATAATTTGTTATCATAACATATCTCTTTATTTCAAAACAAGGAAACATTGTTATATCAGCAATCTGATGAGTACTTGTGGTGTAGTGACTGGCGTTGCTTAGCTTGTAAACAAAAACCATATATATATATATATATATAAATATATATATATATACACACACATACATATATATATATTTATATGCGTTCCAGATGCGATACTTGCCCCCACATCTGGAACGCCTTCCCACCTGAAATCAGGTCTACCCCCCGCTACTCAGTGTTTAGAAAGCTTTTAAAGACCTGGCTTTTTCAGGCAAGCATATGTGTAATGATCAGTCAGCTACCCCAGTGCCATATAACTGTCTGGTGTATGTACGCTTTAGAAATGCATATAATATAAATCGGCGCATGCCGCCAAGTCTGCCTATTCTTCATTCCACCTCATGCTTCTTGTTTCCACCACCATGCATTTCTTATCCCTTTATATCTCTCTTGCGTGTTCTCTTTAAACACTTATTTCTCCCTTGGTCACTGTTTTCCTATTTTTCTCTTCCTGTTTCTTTCAAGCTATTTAGCCTTTCCTTCTGTTGCTGTCGGTTTTAGTTAAGTCTGATGATGACTATAAGTCTCCAGCCCCAAAAATGAGTGCTGGAGCCCACCACCTGCCACAATAATCATCGATGACTGTGCACATGTTAAGCACCGATGACTGGGCACTCATAGAAGCATTTATTTTAAAGTTTAAAAAATGTCTACCTCAGATTTGGCAGTTGCTGTAAGCACGCTGGAATGTCCTGAAGTTTGTTGTTACAGAGAACAAGAGTGCTCAAATTCTTCATGTGGCTGATGGATTCTGGAAGGTTTGCAATTTCATTCCTTTGTATCCAGAATGTATGCAGAGTTTTCATCCTTTTGGAGTAAAAAGTTTATATTTAATGCAGCCACTAAACCAGACATCAAGATTGCAGGATAGGCACATTAGAATGAATAATAAAACAAATTGCTAGCTGCCTCATTTGGCGGGATTTAATGTCTGATTGACATTTTATGTCACATTTATGTGTTTGTCTGTTGGCATTCACAATACTAGTGTAGAACGCTTATGAAAGCATTAGCAGCTATTACACCGCCCTTCAAACCAAAAGTATCCCAGGATTTGCCAGCAGCTAAGTAACATTAAAAAACGGGTAGAATTACAAATACAGTTTAGAAGGAAGTTTATTGAATTGCTTTCTAAATTTGAGACTAGAATGTTTCCTCTCCAGGGAGAAAGGTGATGATTCTAGGGTCATTGCTCCAGTACTGCAAAAACCTACTGACCGTGACAACTATGAAATTCTGGCATCCATGCTGTGTTTATTTCTTGATCGATAATGTCTTACTTGGGCAAACTCGTTTGTTGTGGGCACAAACCTGCAACTTTGAATCTCTGGTGTGCTTTTATAGTGTTCCCTCTCTTTTCGGCATCTTATGGTATTGTGGACTAGTAATATTTTTCACAGCTCATTTGTTACGTCAAAATTGCAGATTTTAATAGCTAACTTCTCATGCCCCAATGTAACGCGGTCATCATAGATGGTCTTGCGCCATAGTATTTCTTTTCATTGTAACTCCTGATGCATATTTTGCTCTGTTTGGCGGTCTTTAGATGAGTGTAGGTTCGGAGGTTTTTTACAAATTCATACTGAATGCTACTGAAATGCCCTGCAAATATACATCAACATGATCTCATCCTAAAATGATCGCATCCTAACAGGCAATGCTATTTTTGCACTGAAATGTGACTTCAATCATGAAGACTGCCAACTTAATCATTGTAGCAATGTCTGGCTTTACTAAATGTCATAGCACGCATGCCTCAACGCAAGTGTTTGCTTGCTATGTAGAGAACACCTAAATATAAGATACTGCTGGATAATTGACCCCATTTAAACAGACTCCCCCTAATGTCATAGTTCATTGTCTATGCACTGTTCACTATACTCCCAATGCAATGAGAATGCAATATTCTTTTATTGCAGAAATATAAATGCCTGAATAGTTTTCCGTTACCTTTTTAGGTTGAAGCCTGTTGCAAAGACATATTGGAGGGCATGTTGAAAGTTTCCCTAGGAATTCATTCTGCCCATTGCTTACCATTGGCTTTGTGTTTTATAACTCATATTTGATTGCTTTCTATTTACTGGCTCTATTTGATTTAGGCTGCCCAGCATGCCTTTGTCCCTCCCATGGAGCATAGCCTGTTTACCACCTCTCTGACTGGCTACTTATATTCTTCTATGAGTGCTCACCTTCTAGGAACTTTTATTTTCTTTTTCATGAGGCACTCTGCGAGAGTAAATGTGTTTTCAGTCGTTTTCCCTTGTATACCAGGTCAGGATGCAGTAAACCTGCTGTATGTCTGTGAAAAGATTTCCTGCCTTCTATATTTCTGTTGATGGATTCTTCTTATCTATGCCACTACCAGTTCATCAGTCTCGCATGCCTGTGAGGAACAAGGTTCTGTCTACAACAGGGGGTCTCCAACCTTTTCTGTAGTGGGAGCTACTTCTGATCAGTCAAAATCATCGTAAGTTACTTAAGGCTAAGCTACTCACGCGTTGTTACGAGACTCTCCCACACCGAGCTTAATTGACTTTAACCTAATGTCCATAGAGCCAGATGCTATGGTTTGAACACAGTACTTTCACTAGGGGCACTATGGCAGGGCTGCCATGTGTGTCAGTGAGAGTGTGGTCTTTTGGGGATGCATGAACATATGTGCGCATGAATGGGATATATGCGTACGGGTGACTGAGAGACCGTGTCGTATGTACTTGTGGCACAGGACATACCTTTTGCCATATGTGGCACCGTTACATGTATAACACAAATGGGAGAAATTAAACATTTTTGCAGAACATTTTTCTGCACTTTCAGAGTATGGAATATTTTTCTACAGTTTAAATTTCGCCAACTTAAAATAATGGCTGTATTTTTCACTTATAAATATGGTACTGTATCGAGAAAATTAAACTGAAAAGTTAACTTTCTTTATGGCAGGGGTCTCCAACCTTTACTGTAATAAGATGTCATTTATGTTCAATAAAAGCCGTCCTGAGCTACTAACAAATATTCTCGTTGTTATAATAGTGACCACATTAGACAAGAAAACATTAGTGGATACCTGTAGCAAAGACCTTAGTGCATTAGATGTACTGTCAAAAAAATGCCTCATCAGGGGTAACACAACCCCCCCTATTGGTCCCTCGATTGGCGGCGATGTACACCACGGCATTAGATACAGGGGAGTTACCGAAATCCCTCCGGGAATCGGTTATCGTGACCTTCCTGAAACCCAACTGCGATCCACAATTGATGGCATCCTATCGCCCCATCACGCTCCTATCCACCGATTGCAAGATCCTAGGAAAGATATTAGCGGACAGATACACGCAAATTATACGGCCCCTGGTACATCCCGATCAATGTGGTTTTGTCCCGGGCAGAAACGCATCCCAGAATATACGCCGACTATTCCATGTCCAAGATCAAGTGGGCGACACCTACCCCCGAGCAGCCTGCCTTATACTAGACCTCGAAAAGGCCTTTGACACCCTCACATGGCAATATCTCTTCTCGGTTCTACAACGAATAGGACTCGGCCCCACCCTCTTGGCGTATACGCAGCTCTTATACACCAAACTCACCTCGCGAGTTCGTATAGGGCGATACATCTCACCAGAATTCGCGGTGCAACGAGGCACGAGGCAGGGCTGCCCCCTCTCGCCTCTGCTTTTTGCCCTCGCGGTAGAACCGCTGGCCATACGGCTGCGACAGGAGGAAGAACAATGGGGCATTCCAATAGCCAATGCCGTGCACAGTGTTTCTATGTATGCCGATGACCTTCTAATATATATTAGGGACATCACCGAGGATTTAACGCCCATTTGGGTCACGCTGACAGAATTTGCAGAAGTCTCTGGGCTAAGAGTAAACTGGGAGAAATCTACGGTGTACCCGTTGCACCCGAACCTTCCCCCCGGGTTGTCAGACTAGGTGATCAGAACATCGCCTGGAGTGCAGAGGCCCCCCGATACCTCGGGGTTCGTCTCTACCACACCCCGACTGATATTTATGAAGGTAACCACCGTAAGGCGCTGGCTGGCATCAGATCCTCAGTAGGGTTCTGGAAAACTCTCCCGTTAGCTCCGATTGGCCGGGTGGCCATTGCCAAAATGATCATAGTTCCGCGGCTGCTATACTACTTCACGAATTTGCCAATAATACCGCCCAGAACCTTCTTCCGCGACTTAGACACACTCCTCAGCTCGCTGATATGGGGAACAAGCAGACATAGGATAGCACTAGGGAAGCTACAACTACCCACCACGCAAGGGGGATTGGCCGCCCCATCCTTCGAATCCTATTTCCTAGCCGCACAATTACAGTGGCTGTCCTACTGGACGGTAGGCAGACACGTAGGGGAGACATACACCACAAATGGTCCAGTGCCCATTCCAGAACTCCGTCGACTACTATTACCTGGCACCAAACCTAGACGTACATATCCCCTACAGGTAACAGTTGCACGCCAGTGCATGCAAAGGATACACCGTATGTCTTCAGGGAGGCCCCCAAACTCTCCCCTTCTTCCGCTGGTCGGATGGCCCAAGCATGAACACTACTATACACCTAACATGCTACATACCTGGACAGACTGCGGCGTCAACGAAGTTGAGTCGCTATTCGAAGACGGCCAGCTTAGGCCCTTCCAGCGACTGATAGAGGAACATGACCTCCCCGCCGGCCAATTCTTACTCCACCGTCAACTCCTCGCAAACTATCGACAGTATCATGATCGCTCGACAGGGGAACCAAATACACACCCGGTCATACACGCAATTTTACATATGGGAACGGGACGACACCTGGTCACATGGCTCTATAAAGCCATCAGGGAACTCAGGAACAAACCGCTAGAGACCCTACGAACCACTTGGGAAGAGGAACTAGGCCGCTCACTACATGAGAAAGAATGGGAAAGGGCTCGCGAACACCCCAAGACGGTGTCTCTAAACGCGCGTTTTAAAAATATACAATTCTACATCCTACACAGAGCGTACTTGACACCAGCGCGCCTCCAACGCTTTTACCCCGACACCCAGTTGCTATGCCCCAGGTGCCACTAACAAGCGGCAGATTTTCATCATATGTTCTGGAGCTGCCCCACACTACACTCATACTGGCAACACATTCATAAGTCACTCAGGGATCTTACTGGACTTACATTTCTGGATACATGGGAAGCCTGCGCACTAGGTATTTATCAGAAGAGAAAACAACACAAAGTGCCCCTTAGATTTGTCTCACTGGACATTTTATTAGCCAAGCGAAACATAGCCATGCACTGGCGGTCTCCCACAGGCCCTCCAGTCGCTGCATGGGTGGGGGCGGTACACAAATGGGCACTGGCGGAGGAAGAGATATTACGGGAAGAAGAGGTGAAAGGGATGCGCAAACACCCCATATCACTGGACTGGGCTATCCTACTGAATCAATTCAAACAACCACTGACCCATGACGACCCGGAGGGAGACCCCCATACACCACAAGACACACAATCGCAGACACAGGCCGCGAACACGAACGCCAGAGCCCCTCCCGCAGCACACATTGAAAGTCGTTAGTTCTTAGTGCTATGCTATACGACTTAATTGACAGCCGGACCCCTGAGCTAGACCGACCACGGGCCCCCCCCCTGCCCCGAGAAACACGCAGAACCACCATTCACCGGGGCATATGCTGCCCTGAGACCCCATTCGACACCTGTACCCAAGATTCCATGAACACCCCCCCAGTTTTTTCCACCCCAGTTATGTTCAGAAATTCTCTGTAGAACGACCTCAATAGTGACAGGAAATTTGACTAATAACTGTGCGAATACCAACGCATTATGATATAACTGCAAGGAAATGTGATCTGATGAATCGCTACATGATGCAAAATGTCACTGTAAATGCAAAATGTCAATAAAAATATGTTTAAAAAAAAAATCATGGGTAACACAACAGACATAGCTGCAATGCCCATATTACCAACGTAATAGTTTTAGCAATAAGTCTTCCCAACGCAATATAATTTATCATTAATATAACAGCATCGAATATTTTTAGGAAATTCAAGTTTTTTCTACGAATATCAGTTTAATAGTTCTGAAAATACGCACATTTTTAAATTGTGTATACATATATTAGTTAAACCAAGCAACACCTTCTCATTTGATATGCTGGGCTGCACAGAGGGGAGCTACTTACTGGTAGCTGGACAGCTACCAGTAGCTCACAAGCTGCTGATTGGAGAAGCCTGGTTTATGGGGATTCCATTAAACTCATCATTTACATTTTCTCCCTTTTCCAAGTGTCACATTTACAAACACCAGGCATCTTGCTCCCAGTGACCTGCAGACATGGTGCCACATGTATTTAAATGAGAGAAATTTTAAGTGAATAAACATGCTTCATAAAACATTTTTTTTAAACTTTATTTTCAGTTTATAACAACAACTGTGTGGTTGTACACATACATCAGCAGTACTTAGTCAATACAGGTTCCATAGAATAGCATATTCCAGTGACACAACAATCATAAACATCTGTCAACGACATGTTTCATAAAACAGTAAGAGGTATTTGGCTTAATTGAAAGTGGAGAAAGACATAATACTTAATGTTTTATAAAAAAAAAGTTTTCACTTTAAATTTCTCCCAATTGAAAAAACTTACTATTTTTTCAGTTATAAATATGGCACACTGTGTACTGGTCACTGGGAGCAAAAGGCCTGCTGCTTGTAAATGCGACATTTTGAAATGGGATAAAATTAAAATGAAGAGTTAATCATGAAGGTAACTTTTCATTTTAATTTTCTCCCATTCAAATGCATTAAGAAACATCATTTTGTTCATACGCTCCAATATTGGGTTGACAAGGACTTTTATTTAAGAGTTAAATACTTCAGTTCTTCACCTCTGTGACACAGCCTGGCCCATTAACCTGACTGAGCACTGCTTATTATCAGGCCCTGCTATCTGAAGCCTGATGACAATAATGTAAATTAAGCACAGCCTTCCCTTAATGTTAAAAGAAAACTGTGACCCTGTGCTTATTTAAAAATGAACGCAAGGCTGTGAGCTACTTTGAAGTTGTCCGAGAGCTACTGATAGCTCGCGATTGACTAGTTGGAGACACCGGGTCTACAAGCTTGTTTATTTTGCTCAGTGCTCTTTACTAATAGCATAACTTAAGTAATTGTCTTCCTCAATTTCACTCCCATGCCATAGACACTGGAAGTAGGAGTGTGGGGGGTGTGCTGAAACACACCCAAAATAACCATGCTTGTTTTCAGAAGTGAATGAGCAATAAACAGTCCTTTAAATATTGGTTTTATCTTGTCACATTGGCTGTGCATTAAAAGACAGAGGTCGAATGTTAAGCTGTGTCTTCGGAGGGCGGGGGGTTGGTGTTTACTTTTCTTTCTCTGACTGCCAAGTGAGAGGATTTATTTGACGATCTTGGTGTGAAAGGAGAAGCTGTAGGATGCGATTTCTTTCTAGCTTACATCAAAATTTAAATGCCAGTAAATGAACTAAATATATTTCAAAATATGTCATAATTAATAAAGCACAAATGAAGCTCATTTTTTGGTAATTCTGGAATGTTGTGTAAACAAATATTTTAATACTATCAAAACAAATCAATACACTAAGTGATGCCGATTTCCACACATTATCATTTGTGCAATGTATAGTTTCATCAGTAAAACTGTATGTCTGTGCAAGTGTAATGATAATTTCAATTGAAAATGTGTGGTCTGTAATGGCAGTGCGCTACCACATCATGCACACTCCACTCTGCCTCACTCTTTGCCACTCCATGCCACTCTACGTCTCTCCACTCTATTCCACTCTACTCCACTCCCTCCATGACACTCTATGCACTCCCATCTACGTCACTGTATGCTACTCCACTGTACGCCATTCCACTCTACTCCACTGTGTGCCACTCCACTCTATGCCACTCCACTCTACGCCACAACACTCCTACGACACTCCACAACACTCTACTCCAACTCATCCCACTCCAACTCATCCCACTCCAACTCATCCCACTCCAACTCATCCCACTCATCCCACTCCAACTCATCCCACTCCACTCTGACACTCCACTCTGACACTCCACTCTGACACTCCACTCTGACACTCCACTCTGACACTCCACTCTGACACTCCACTCTGACACTCCACTCTGACACTCCACTCTGACACTCCACTCTGACACTCCACTCTGACACTCCACTCTGACACTCCACTCTGACACTCCACTCTGACACTCCACTCTGACACTCCACTCAACTCACAGCACTCTACTCAACTCACAGCACTCTACTCAACTCACAGCACTCTACTCAACTCACAGCACTCTACTCAACTCACAGCACTCTACTCCACGACACTCCACGACACTCCACTCTACTCCACGACACAACACTCTACTCCACGACACAACACTCTACTCCACGACACAACACTCTACTCCACGACACAACACTCTACTCCACGACACAACACTCTACTCCACGACACAACACTCTACTCCACGACACAACACACTCCTCCACGACACAACACTCTACACCACTTAACTCCACTCTAGGCAACACCATTCTATTCCACTATACTCCACTCTATGCCACTCAACTCTACAACACTAATTCATTCTACGCCATTCCACTCTGCGCCACTCTATGCTCCTTCACTCTATGATACTCTACTCCACTCTGTGCTGCTCCACACCTCTCTACATCACTCTTTTCCACTTTACCCCACTCTTCTCTACTTCACTCCAGGACACTCCACTCTAGGCCATTCCAATCCACTTTACTCCATATTTTATAAGTAAAGGTATGGTATTCATTTAGTACTTAATGATGGGGATTGACCTCTTTGTAGTTCCTCCAGTTTTTGCGACGGATGAAGCACTTAAGGCATAGGGTCAAATGATTGCCATTCGAGGGCTTTCCCAACAGTCAGGTTTATCTATTATTTGATCCCATACACTGAATAGGAGTTACATATGTCTCTGAATGTGATACTGGATGCGTGCACGGCTTACACTCCCTCGAGCTATCTGTGAGGTGAAGAGATAGCTTAGTGTTTTTACTTGTGTGTATGGAGGTAGCCCATTAACTTGGCGGGCTGAGAGCCCTTGCACAGGACGGAGAAGACCCCACCATTTTATTTGGCCTGCCAACAGGAGACAGTGGTTGTACCTCCAGGTGGGATGTTTGTGTGTACTTCTAGTCATGGCAGTGGGGGTATTTTATTTAAAAAATATATTGCCTCTATCGCCAGTCACAAGCCCCTGAGTCCCTTCTGGCTGCAGTGGTCACCCTTATCAAGCTGTCTAAAGCATTGCTGGAGCCAGAGTTATGCTGGTGTACCTCTTACTCCTAAACCGTCTGTTAAAATCACATCCAGTTAGAGTAAAGAGTGCCTGCTTTGTCTCCAGTATCTTGAATGGCCTATCTTTATATCTGGAGGATTCTGAGAGTAGTTCCCTCCCCGTGTCCCAAACCTCTTCCTACTCCAAACTGAGAATTTGGATACTAATAGCGGGTCGTAGCCAATGAGATAGCTTATGTGAAGTTGACTAGTGAGAGAAAGGTGCTTTACAATACATAAATCCAGAATCAATTTAGCAGATAAAAGTGCCGAATTCTGGTACATTGCTAGTTTGCCTGCCCTCCTCCCTGAGATTCGATTGAAGCCTTAGCCCACAAATGGTTCTAAATCTGCCAAAGGTAACCAAGTCAATTGAAGCCTTCTTTATCGTTGTCTAAATAGTTTTCATGATAGTTACATTCCATTGTTGCAACTATTCTGATTGGCTGTGGAATTCGGTCAACACAAGTTCACACCACTGATTTGCTAGTGAAGGTTCACGAACCTTTTTATCTTGCAAAGGGCCAAGCTCACCCTAGAAGAGTTGCCAAGCCAGTTCTGGCTAACCCAGACCCTACACAGTGGAAGAATTCAAAGTTTTGAACCTGGTTGAGATTCTGCCTTTGATCTGAACTCGTGTCTAGTTTACACTTGATCTGCACCCAGTGTCCTTGGCTCCAGCTAGTAAATTCATGTTGGTACTTTCATATTTACAGTGAGTCAGAAGTACCACTGCCATTTTGTCTTAATGCTGACCCCTCATTCACCAAGGCTTTGGCATGGATGTCAGTCTCCAACACGCAGTGTTAGGTCATTAGCACCTAGAGACCCTGTAGAGTATTAGTATGCTATACATGTAGTAGTAGTGTTAATAGTAGTCCTGTTCTGCATCTCCAGGGGATCTGTGAATTTCCCCTGGGATCTGGGAGTTTTTATCAACAGCAAGCACTCTCCAACTTCCAGAGAGCTCTGGATTCCAGTTGGCAGAACAAGTCCACATATTCCATGCATCTTACCTCTGAGACCTAAATTGCTAGAGGTCACTGCTATACACCTACATTGCATGTGTGGAAGTTTCTCTTTTTTCTATCCATAAAGTTGTCATGAATATTCGGGACCAGAAAATCAAGTGGGTTTCTGCAGGTGCTAAAGCGCTTTTTCCATACATTCTGTCCCCATCTGCTGGGACAGTAGACTCTGCGTAACGATAATGGTCTTAGACTTCTAGTGTGTGAGACTTTTTGTTTCCAAGTAGTGTCCATTCAAGATCTCATTTCAAGGTCTTTGATATTCTCTTTAACATTTTCTCCTTCTTTTGGATTCCATCTTGTTCACAACCAGTTTATTATGCGGGGTCAGTTATTTGTAAATTGTTTTCTCTTTTTGAGAATGTTTCTCTCTTTTATTCTCTATTGGGCACATGCATCAAGCATTTTTGCAGTCGCAAACGACCCGATTTTCAGAATCGGCCCATTTGAGAACGCAAAAAATGCTTTTGAGATGCAGCAAACCCCAATTTGTGATTCGGTAACCTGTTACCGAAACGCAAAATGGGTTTGCGATTCGGTATTTGGGAGGGGCGTGTTTAGGGCGTCCCTTCCAAATACCGAATCTAACGGTATGCATGAATGTTTTGTGACCGTGAATGCGGTTGCAAAACATTTGCATATTACCACCTACTTCAAGTAGGTGGTAACCCATTCGCAAAAGGGAAGGGGTCCCCAAGGGACCCCCTTACCCATTGTGAATGGTTGTAAAAGCATTTTTAAGAGCAGGCAGTGGTCCCGCAGACCACTGCCTGGTCTTAAAATATGAAAAGAACACTTTTCATTTTACTTTTTGTAAAGCATCTCGTTGTCCTTTAAGGAAAACGGGCTGCTTTCTAAAAAAAAAAAGATTGCTTTATTTAAAAGCAATCACGGACATGGTGGTCTTCTGACCTCAGCAGGCCACCATCCCCGTGATTTTTGCGATTCCTTGGGGGTCGCAAATTGCGATCTACCTCATTAATATTAATGAGGTAGAGCGATTTGCGACCTCGTAGGAATCGCAAACTGAAACTCTTTGAGTTTCATGCATTGTAAATTGCGATTACCTAATTGCGATTCTCAGGAATTCGCAATTAGGTATTTGCAATGTACAATTTTGATGCATGTGCCCCTATATCTCCTTTTTTTTTTATCCCACCTTTTATCAAACCTTGGTTGCTTTTTTCACTCCTACTTTTTGCTCCCTCATCTTCTCATCAACCAAAAGCCTTACCTGATCAGAAATATCACTCCTTCTCTTCCTTGTCTTATGTGATGAGAAATACAGCCTAGAACTGAACTATGTTTGGTGCACTCGTGGGTGCAAAAGCTATGTGCGCGTGTGTATGTTGATTTGTGTGGATTCAGTTTAGCTCTCTGCTACACATCTGATAGTAAATTTCTGTGAAAGTGTGGACAATATTTAGCGCCGATGATGGCGTACTGTTGTGCTGTCGTGAGGTTTCTTTACACCACTTTCCTGCCATTCCTTTCCCTGCAAACAGGCAAGCAGTGCATGCAATACAGATAGAAGCAGGAAAAATGTTCAGCAAAATGACACATTTTTATCATTTAATATTTTATACAGAGGGATTTTGCGTTATTTTGGCTCTCTTTACAGAATAAACAAGCACTGGCAAAGCCAGCATGCCAGGCTGGTAAAACCTGTGAAGTTTTAGTTACGAACATATGCAATAGGCATTATACGCAAAAGTAATAAAAAGTACAAATGCTGCAGTATAAAATCTAGGTGAGTGTTTAAAAAAAAAAGGAAAAAACGACCCATTTCAAAAAATAAATTAAAAACCAACATTAAATAAAAGCAGAAAAAAAGAATGAATTGGTCGACCAGCCTTGGTACTGAAGCTGACTTCTTTTTAAGCAGCAAAATGCCACCACTCACTTTAAAAAGAGGTAATAGCTGAAATTGGCTGACGTGTATACCCATGCTGTATGCCATGGTGGGTGGAAGCAAAAGCAAAAAGTGAATGATGCTCGGAAAGACCAAAGGATGAAGAGGACTGACCAGAGCCCCTAAATGTATGTGTGCATATACGTTCATTAGGACTTTTTTTTTGGTGGGGGAAAACACGAGGCTGCCAAGACAGCTACAACTGTCTCCAGGCCAGACCATGATTCTTCCCACGCCAGGGCACTTTCGGGTAGCCGCACAGAACATTTCTTCCCATGCCAGGGCTCTAGCGAGTAGCTGCACTGAACATTTCTGGTATCCCCTCCTCCCTCTATTTATACTATCTCTCCCTTCGGACATTAGTTGCTCAACCAACATGGGCCCCAACTCCCACAGAGCACATGACATCAAACTAGAGCCGACTGGATTTAATGCTTATGAAATATAGTACCCTCTTAATCTAACAAAAAATGCAGCTAAAAACTTAAAACACAGACTCCTCAAATCTCACCCTGAAACTCTGTCTGACTCATACTTCTGCTCAAATAAAGGAGCTATAATTAGTGACTTTATATTCTACACAAAAAGACAGGCGCAATGGAGGAAAGCCCTATACTCCATGCTATGGATCACTACCTCCAGGAAAACACCACATGGGGCCTCGGTCCATTGCAGAGGGTGTTGTACGAATTATATTGTAGGAGGGGGTTGACATGGGGGAGCAGGGGCAGGAAATGGATAGGGGGCTGGGTGTGACGATGTCAAGAGTGGGCACTACTAGGGGTTCCTGAGATATGCCATAGGGGCCAGTACCGCCTTGGGAGGGGGAGGCATCCTTATTGGTCACAGCATTCTTGATATCGAAGATTTCATCCAATATTTCTACATTGCTATTTGAAGATTGGATGAGGATAATCCCATTATTGTGTAGTGATATGGAAGCATCTGCTCTGCAGAAGAGTGAGGGAGCTACAGATAGTCTAAGTCCATGTCATCGAACTCGACCACACTCCCACCACACATCTAGAACAGTAAGCACAGAGTTACACAGTCCTTGCTCTAATTCTTCTCCAGCGGCTATACCCCTGTCTTCTGAAGTCACCCTCACGGGTCCCGCTTGTGCTCCCACGATTCCCCCCAGTGCCCAATAGTTGACACTCTTAAAGTCCGAAATCCCTAACTTGATCAACAACTTATCTGAAATGACCCTCACTTCCACCACAACCACATAACACCATCCCTATCCAGACTTTCCCCCCTCTGGTCATCCTAGACCAGCAAAATTCCTAAACCACAACCCGATGCTGCCCCTCGCCACCTGGCCTCCTCCCCCACTCTAGGACCGCTAGCTTCCACGCTTCTCTGGAATCCAGACTAGACGAGATTTCACGCACCGTTGCTCAACTCAAGGCAGAACTACGTAGCCTCGCAAACATCACCACAGAGCTTGTGTTCAATCGAGGCCCATCAGGTCTCCGACGAACTTTAGTCCTGCCCAAGCCCCTAACTTCTGCTGTAGACTTCTTTCCCAGATCTCTTCCTCGCCTCACCAGAGATGGAGAACCATACCCTCCCCTAACGACCTCTCTTGGCCCAGAAGACTGAACACCAGACTAGCTAACTGACATTCACGCCCTCCTCCTTAATGTTAAAAAGACTTATTGAGCGCACGAATACCCGGGGGTGTCTTGGCGCTATTGACTGCCGCAATTCCTCCTAGTTGCTCAGTTCTGGAAAAGCCACGTTTTTAGCTTTTTTCTAAAAACGGTGAGGGAAGCTGCTCCTCTCAGCTCAGCTGGTAGTGTGTTCCACAGCTTTGCGGTACCGTAAGCAAGACTCCTACCGCCCCAGGTCGTGTTGCGTATTCTAGGAACTATCATCAGTCTTGTGCCTGAGGACCGCAACTCTCTGGCCGGATGGTACAAGGCAAATAGCCTTTTAAGTGATCGCGGCCCTGTATTATTCAAAGCCTTGAACGCTAAGCAGAGGGCTTTAAATTCGATTCGCTTGGCCACTGGGAGCCAGTGGAGTTTGCGAATTTCCTTGGAGATGGAATCATATTTACGGATGTCACTCAGCATTCGTGCGGTTGTATTTTGAACAGACTGAAGTTTTTTAAGAAAATGCTTGCGCATGCCCAGGTAGAGGCTATTACAGTAATCCAATTTGGCTTGAACCAGTGCAGTAATTACCAACTTTCTCGAGTCAATGGGAATATAAGGCAGGATTTTCTTCAGTTTTTTTAGCATAAAATGGGAGGCGGTGACCGTCATATTAGTCTGATGTGATAGTGCTAGCTTGTTGTCAATCCACATGCCTAGATTTTTTGCCTTCAGCACGGGTTTAGGTGCTTCGCCCAGCTCAGCCGGCCACCAAAGATTGTCCCATCTAGGTTTTAACTCACCGAAAATAATAATCTCAGTCTTTTCGGAGTTAAGCTTCAGGCAATGCAGTCCCATCCATCTATCAACTTCTCTCATACAGTTCTGGAACTGTAGAAAGGGGGCGGTTTGTTTATTATATGCTGCCACGACTATCTGGGTGTTGTCCGCGTAGGACGTCAAATTAAACCCAAACTTCCTAATTAATGGGGCGAGTTCTGCGACATATATATTAAAAAGAGTTGGACTTAAGGATGACCCCTGGGGGACTCCACAGGGCAGAACATAAGGTTTCGATTGGAAACTATCCATGGCGATTGTTAAACTCCTTTCTTTCAGGAAGGAGGCCAGTAAGGTTAGGGCCGTTCCCCGGACCCCCGTCGCTTCCAGCCGTTGTTGCAGCAAATTGTGATCCACTGTATCAAAAGCGGCTGATAGATCGAGGAGGATCAGGACTGCTGACCCTCCTCCGTCCATCACCGATCTGATTTCCTCAGTGGCATTAATCAATGCAGTCTCAGTACTGTGTTCTCTCCGGAATCCATATTGTGAGTGGTCGAGAAGATCATTGTCTAAAATGAACTGAGATAGTTGTTTATTCATGACTTTCTCCACTATCTTAGCCGGGAATGGCAGACGGGCAATAGGTCGGTAATTGGCAGGGTTAGTGGCGTCAAGGTTTGGTTTCTTCAGCAAAGGAAGAACAGAACAATCTTTCCACATGGATGGGAAAGTGCCATCCTCAAACATAGTGTTAAAAATCTGAGTTAGAAAGGGGCTGACCACCTCTGTTATCTTTTTAAGGACAGCAGGAGGACAAGGATCAGTCGGCGAGCCGGATTTAACTTCTGTTATGTGCTTAGCTACCACATCAGAAGTAATTGGGGCAAATGAAAATAAAAAGTTTCTTTGAGATTTATCATGTATGGGTGGTTCTATAGGATCAGGATCAGGCGTTGTTAAAAAAGACATTATAAATATTCATGACTTTAGATTTAAAAGCTGCTGCAATAGAGTCACAAAAACTTTGCTCCCATTTTATCGCATCAGTCTTAGGCAGGGAGGCTAGATTGTTAACTATTTTGAACAGCTCTTTGGAGGTATGTTTGGCTTTCTCAATTTGTTGGGTGAAGTACGCCTTTTTCGTATTTTTTAGTAAATTTTTATAGTTGCTCAATGCAATTTTGTATAATTCTTTTTCTGTTGTGTCGTAGTTAGCTCTCCAACGCCTTTCTGTTCTGCGACACAATTGTTTCTCCTTACGTAAAGCGTCCGAGAACCAAGGGGCTGATGGCGTACCTCGGTTCCCTGGAGTTTTTCTACAGGGTACTGAGGTTGTTATGGCTTTAGTAAGCCATTCAGTGCAGTGGCGGCTGGTGGAATTTGAAACTGGTGAGGCGTATGCAGAACGAGTCAACGTATGCGAGCGAGCCCGACGGCAATCGGGGGGGGGGGGTGCGGGAAATTTTTAAAAAATTGGCATCTTTTTGGTGCGATTTTCAGCACTATTTCTATGATTAATGGACTAAAAATTCAGTTCTTCTATGCATTCATAAAAGAAAACTCATACATTATTTCAGAGAATTTCTGGGTTGCCAAGCAAGTCTGACTTCTGCAGAGGGCTAGGGTACTAAGCAAGACTGCTTTGGCTCTACCCTTTCCAATAGAAAACACTAGTTAGCGATGTGAACAAGTTCAATGGACAAACCTGGGGTCTAGGGAGAGTCCCTCTCCTGAGAAAGAAATTTAAAAAGATTGGCAAATGGTGCATTTTAAAGCAAATGAATGCAGCGATAAAGCAAGGCTTATTAAGCAGTGGGAACGTATAGTCTTGAAATATTAAACACATTAAAAACTGCCCCGTATCTTCTTGCATTAATTTGTTCAACAGTTACTGTAATATGTCAATTGTTCTGCATGACAACTTTAGCCCTTTAAAATGTATGCTTGCCCAGTGTCTTGCACTGCATGCAGCATTAACTTTGGAAAAATATGCTCTAACCAGACTTCGGGAAGCACCCACAGCTGCTGGCTGTAACCAGTCATATAGAAATATGTGCAGACAGGACTTTAAGTGAGATGAAAAAAGTGGGTGCTCCCTATAAAGGAACATGCCAAATACATTTCTGTGATTCCCATAGTGTGCCATCAGACCGTTATTTTGGTTTCTCGCTGAGATGTAATTTTATCCAGATAAATGGCACAGCAACTGACATACGCCTAAAGCCTGTCAGTATGATTGGCTTTGTCACTGGGTGTTAGCTGTTTAAGATAAATGAGTAACAACAATGATTTCTTATAAATAATTAACATTGAAAATGTTTAAATTCTGAAATAGTGAGTCTGTGAATTAAATAGCATTGAGGTCTGTGGAAGGAGTTTTGGCCTTCAATTATGTGTGCTTTATGTTAGATATGTATCCTCTTTTTCTCTGCATAGCTTGTCCATCTGCACATATTCAACCCCCTCTCTTTCCTCTTCAGCATCCTCTTTTCACTCTTCCCCGAACGCCCTTCGTCACATCTCTGTCACTTCACCGCCCCCAACATGCACTGCACTCCCTCAAATATAAGCACTTTAATTTCTCTTACTTTTGCCTTGCAAAGATTTTGACATCAGTGTACCCCCTTCACACACATTTCCACAGAATTTCAGTTGCAAATGGAATACACAAATATTGTTCTGTGTGCTCTGCAGTGAGGCCAACCCACTGACAGGCACCTTGTTTGGCTTTAGCCTTCGCGCCTGCGTGCTCAATCAAAGCCCCTCAAACACCTGGCATGGCTCAAGCCTCAAAGTATGCACAGAAAAAAATACAGATAAACAACAACACTATAAAATAGCTAACTCGTGGGGAATGCAAGATCAAGTATACATGTAAAATAAGAGAGGAATAAATCGCTGAAATGCATTCCCTCGACGTTTTTAACATTCATTGTTTGCATGTCAATCCATGTTTTTGGCATCAGTGTTAACTTAGGGGCATGTACACAGGACCAGTTTTAATGCCATACATCAGAGGACTGGCCACTGTAAGCACATGTTACACAGTAAGCACATATCTCTCGCTTTGGGCCTGACTCGGATATTTGGATCCATTTCACAAGGGAGCAAATGCCGCAGCTCCACTTCTAAAGGAGCGAGCAATGTGCAGCGAGGGCCAATCACAACTCCGGACACCAGCCGCCGGCAAGTGCACCATTCCTCAGACTTCATCATCATTATTTCACTGAATGCCAAACATTACAAAGGCCCGTAATGGCCCTCCCTGTTCCCCGTCGGTCACCCACCTCCACTGTCCGCTACTCTTTCCCACTGAGAAATGGCAAACAACCTCACACACACAAACACTCACAACCACCAGCTCAAATTAAGCACTGGCTATCCCTGATGTTGGGGACTTTTTCTTTGCAATTTACCACCGGCTGCAAGCAGTTGGTAAATTGAAGCAGAATAAATGGGTCCTTAGAATTTGTTTGAGGCAGTACACTGCTGGGGCTAGTGCTTCGCCACCAGACTTGCAACCGAGTCCTTAGCACGCTAGGTTCCGATCTCACTAAATTCAGTGGCGGCGAAAGCTCTCCGAACACCACAACCTATAGTTTAACATCCGGTCCTACAAAAAGACCAGTATTTACGCCCACCCTTTTCCTGGTTACGGAGATGGAGGGCCTGGCATTTTATGCCAGTACATAATGGTGTTTTAAATGCCAGTACTCTGCCAGATAAAGACACCCACAGCAATACCGCGCAAGATCTAAATCTTTTTCACCTCACCTTAAGTGTGGCATTGATCTGAAACTTGTGTATTTTTTCCCGCATTTGAATGTTCTGCAAGGTGAGAGGTGGCTTCCAGCTGTACGAGAAGTTATCTTTCCTGATCCTTTCAAAATGCAAGGAAAATGGAACATGGTTGCGCATTCAAAGTTGAGGGTTTCACTGTGTTGACAGACCGACTGACAGGGGAAACAGTCAAGCGGAATGAGCCAGGCAGGTTCATACGTGTTGACAAATCTTGCACACTGAGCGCTCATGTCCTAAGTCACGTAACAGAAGTTCCTTCAATGCTGTTGTGGTTTTTTTTTAGCTCGAATCACCCTGCAATCTAATCTAGTATTTGAATTTGTCTTTTTTCATTTCTAATAAATGCAGATTTAGGAGGCAGAGTGAAGTGAGCTGAAGGAAACAGACTGAAATGTCTCATGACTGACATGGGACAATTTAAGACGACTGATCAACACAACTAAGGGAGTAGATGTTCTGCCTGCTCACCCCTACCTGCCGTACTCCACTCCGCCTGCCCACCACCAGGTGTAAATTTTGACAAAACCGATGCTGTGAGTTCAGTTCGGTATCTGATTGAAACCTTTCATCAGATTTACGTAGGGGCCTTGGCATGCCAGGTATGTTCAATGTCAGCCTCAGGGATTGTTCAATTTACATACAGGGCGAGGCCTTTGCCAGCCACAAACACGCCAGACTGGTAATACCTGTCAATAGTTCAGCCGCAGCACTTCGAAGGGAGTGACACCCTCTGCAGAAGAACAGGGCTGTTTTCGGACAGGTCGTGTTATGCGTCCCTCTGCCTGCCTGGCTCATTCCGCTTGACTGTTTCCCCTGTCAGTCAGTCCGTCACACAGTCTCCCGGACTATTTCTCTGTCGATATGTCTGTTGGTTTCTATGTCTATGTTTGTCAACTTGTCTTACAGTCTCTCTGTCATTCATTTTCTGTGACTCCCTGTGTCTGTCATTTTGTCGTTCTGTTAATTTATTTCTAGGCGGTTCTCATAATATTATGTCTCAGGTTCTATTTATCTGTTTGTTACTCTGTGCGTGTCTCTGTCAGCCCGTCTCTCTCTATTGTGCTTCATTTCTGTAATTCTGCTTAACTTGTCTATCTGTACTGACTGTCCTGCCTGTCACTGTTCCCGTTTTTCTTTCTCTAATAATCATTCTGCCGATGTTACTTGTCTGTCTTGGTTTGTCTTTTTCCATGCCACTACGTATGCCTGCGTCTTACTGATTGCTTGTATTTTACTCAACGTGTGCCTGCTTTTCTATCTCTGTCTCTGTGTCTTTCACTGTAAGCCTGTGTATGTCTTACTCTGTCTGTCACTTTTGTCATTCTGTCGATTTCACTGTCTTTCTGAGTATCTGTCTGGTGCCCCGTCTGTCTCTCTCTCTACGTTGGTGATAACTCAGTGGGCCTCACAACCTCGTTCTTTTTTACCCCTAAAATAGCATATTAATAATACAAGCTGAAGATTATATTTCATGTTTTATCGAGCCACTCTGATACACACATAAAAACAGACAGGCTCTTAAAATGTAAGGTCACCGGATTTTTGCAGAGCCCCAGTGTAAGTTCATAAACCGTTTTTGCTGTGAAGGTTATCGTGAGTAAGTAAACAAAATGAATGGGTGCAGCTGCGCCGACTTTTGACATTACAAGATATATTAACCGTGTTAAATAACCTGGAAACCAATGTGAAACCGATCCTCTGAAACCTCTCTGGTCACCCATAAAACCTCATCACTGTTACAGTGAAAATGTGGTGTTTAGGATGCAGCGTTTATTAACTCACAGCAGTCGAGAAAAGGTGGCAGCACTTACGTTTAGTCTTGGAGTATTACTGTATGTCGACTCTCCACATATCGTACCCTGGGTGCACCAACACGCGTTTAGCACCATAAGCATATGCAAATGACCCCCTGACCCGTCGCGGCCGGCATGACCTGGGGGCGGGGGTTGGGGGGGGGGTAATTTAATGAATAAAACTTACAAGGCATCTCCTCCGGTCCCGCGTCGCATCACGTCTCCTCTGCAACATGGTGGACTGGAACTAACTTCTCCCCGCTCTTTTCTTTTGCCGCTCAACAGGAAACTAACTGCAGTGCCAAATCAGGAGACTGGATGCGACGGGGGGCCGGGCGGCTGGCATTTGATAGGGCATGGGGCGACTTTACGAAAAACACATCACCGCCCGAGCAGGAGCCTATCTTTAGACGCCTGCACCACACTAGGCATGCGCAGCATACCTAATGGTTTGTGAATGTGAGCGAGGAGCAACGCTCCTCACTCACATGCGCAGTCAGAGGGACCATCTTCTGGACTCCTGCTCTCGCCTGCGTGCGCTGTGCGTTGACATGCGCACTTTCACCAGTGAAGCACAGGCCGGCCCGGAAATGTAAACAGACGAATTGTGAAAGCTGTCAATTCGTCTGCTTACATTCCTGTTGCCGGAACTGCAGTGAGCAGTTTCTTTTGCGGGGCGCTGCCCCGCCGCCCCTATGGACCAGCCGCCACTGATTCAGTGTATTTTTCTGCATTTGAGTCTGCACCCAAATTAAATAGAGGACGTGTGTCCTCTAAAAGAGTTTGAAATAAAGCCAAATCAATTTTGCTCCATGCTATAAAAGTCGATGAGAAGTTTTTTCTCTTCTTCACTGACTGAGCTGTTGAAGCTACAAGGTTAAATTTAATTAAGAAATGATCTGTCCATATTAGAGGGAGGACTTCTTTCAGTGACAAGCCTGCTATGGAGCTAAAGATTCCGTCAAGCGTGTGACCTGCTTTATGAGTGGGGGCTGAGACAATCTTACTTATAACTCTACTAACGCCACTGGCTCTGACACTCTGGGCCAAATCCAAACAGTTCCTGCTAATCCACACAGAGAACCTAGACTTAACACAAGAGCTGTAAATAAAGCCAATCTTAAGTGTATTACCATCACACAGACTCCCTTAGATGACACCATTACTCACCTGCAATGCATGCTTCTCAACTGCAGATTGGCTATTAGACATGCACCAGATATTTCTGACCTCATACTCACACATGAGCCCGACCTTGTTGTCCTTAAAGTAACATGGCTAAATGATGCCTCTGCTCCTATACTGGGCTTGCTAGTAGTCACAACATCATTAGACTAGATCAACTTATCAGACCTGGCGGTGGGCACGCTTGCATCTACTGTAACAATCTTTTAGTGAATCAGTCACAAACCGTTGCCCTAACCTCGTAAATACCTATTCATTGACATTGCTAGCAGCAATAGTCCCAAATGCAAACTTCACACATTCTACCACACCACCAGAAGACAACCTTCCATTCATTGAGCAAATAATGGAAATCGTCACAACCCACACTGGTCAGCAAGTTACCAAGATCTTCCTGGGAGACTTTAACCTACATTGGGATGACCTAAACGACTCTGCACTGAACAGCCTTAAAACCATTTTTTTGCAGACCTAGTTCTGACCCAATTCTGCGACAGTCCTACACACAACAAGGGTGAAACTTTGGACCTTATCATTGTAAAGGTTGATAATATCCAACTCAAATCTATTGTCTCTTGCGACTAGACAGATCATCATTGTATCACCTTCCTCATCACAAATTCTATCAGTAACAAATTGACCCAACTAAAAAAAAAAACAACTTTGGAAAAGAAGCTTGTGGAATATAAACCTGAATGATCTGACTTCCCTCAGCAACAACATCCTGCCTCCCCAGGCTGACATGATAGACATCCAAGTCCTTACAGATCACTACAATACTTCTATACTGAACATCCTAGACTCGGTTTCACCCTTATAACTAAAAAGAATATCCACCAAAGATTTGAAACCATGGTTCAATGACAACCTAAACACAGAAAGACGTAATCTAAGGCTTGCTGACCGAGCATGGAGATTCTCACCGTCCATCGAACACCTAAAATAGCTAAGATCGGTGAGGAACACCTATAATAAACGCATCAGAAGCTCGAAAGTGAATTTCTTTAGATCCCAGCTAGACTTAGCAAAAAAACAACTTAAAAAACTCTTTGAACTGGCCGAACAGCATTCGAATAATCAACCTAACTGAGCAATAACTGGGTCCAATCTACTGCCAAACTGTGAGGAATTTGCCTCCTTCTTCCTGGGAAAGATCGAAGCAATCAAAAAGGACCTGCAGACAGCAGGGGAACTCCTTCCGGTTATACCGCCAGTCAGACTCCCCCATTCCCACCTCACGAATTGCTGAGCCACCTGGTTCCTCAGGGCACACCCCCAAAAACAATGCCTCCTGGAATACATTAAAACCCTCAGCGAAAACAACATCATCCTTACAGCGCTTAAACCATACCCCAGACTGCCTAAAAGTAGGTCAGGTATATCCCATTCTGAAAAAACCTACTGCAGATCATTCACACCCAAACAACTTCCGCCCTATTTCCAACATTCCAAAGTTAGCTAAACTCATTGAAAAGGTCCAACTTTGCACCCATATTGAACATTTTCAACTTCTTGACCAATTCCAATCCAGCTTCCAGCAAGGCCATAGCTCTGAATCGGCACTCACACACTCAGTTGACGACATGCTAAAAATGTTGGATCAGAACGATTCCTGCCTTCTAATCCTCCTAGACTTATCATCCGTTAAATATGAGTCTACTTGACTTACTTGAATGGAGGATGGTGCTCTCAGGATCCGTACTAAACTGGTTCACCTAATTTCTCCACAACAGAACTGAAAGAATAAAGGTTAACCAATCCCTGTCCAATGCCACACCAGTCACGTTAGGGGTCCCTCAAGGGCCCTCTCTCTCTCCTACCCTCTTCAACCTTTTCATGGAACCTTTAGGTAAAATCTTGAACTCCGCCAACATTCATTTCGACATGTATTCTGATGACACCCAATTGTAACTCTAATAGAAATACAAAATTGGCTAATCCGCAACCACCTCAAACTTAATAAAAGCCATAAAAACGGAATTCCTCCTAATCGTCCCACCCAATCGCCTGATATTGCTCTATGGATGAATCATCTAACCACTCTTAACTGCTCACTATGCATTATTGACTCCACAAGATATCTGGGAATAACACTTGACAAGAACCCAAACATGCAGGAGCACATCAGTACCCCCATCAAAGGAGTTAACTATCAAATGAATATTTTAAGGAAATTAAAATCCTTTCTCCCTCAAGATGACTTCAAATCAGCGGTCCAAGCTCTAGTCATCCCCAGGTTGGGCTATGGAACTGCAACCCTATGTGGCCTTTCCAGATCCAAGTTGGCACCTCTTAGCGCTTCTCTCAATGCGCCTGCCAGGCTCATCACAGGAACAAAAAGAAACAATCCCATCACCCGGATCTAAAAACCCTAAAATGGCTCCCTTATGAAGCCAGGATTCAGCAAAAAATTGCTTGCATGACCCATAAAGCACATCATTACAGCACACCTAGGTACTTGGCACAAAAGCTAGAATTTTCTAATGGATGCAGATCCTCTAGAAGCACCAGCACTTTGGTACTGAAACCACTGAAATTCCATAAAAAGAAAACTTGCAACAGAACCTTCTCGGGTATGGCCCCTAGAATTTGTAAATCCCTACCACCCGAAATCAGACTGATTCCCTCAACTGCATCTTTCAAAAAAGAAGTTAAATGACTACTTATAAACAAATTCCTTCACTAGATCATTCAATTTGACTCCTGATCTACACCCATGACTACTACTAGTCTGTCTGACCTTGCTCCTTAACCAGTCGATCTGTCCTAGAAATATTACCTTTCTCAATTTGAGAACTTTCACAGTTTGTACTACCCTTGATTATGTTATTGCTCGTTTTCTTTTTTTCTTTTCTTTCCCAATCACCTTGACCTTTGATCTACTCCCATGATTACTACTAGACTGGCGGATCATGTTCAGTGTCCCGTCTACTTGTCCTAGAGATTTTACCTTCCTCAATCTGTGAACCTACACTGTTTTTACATCTCATGATTATGTTGTCGATTGCGTTCTTGTTTTCCTTTTTGTTCCGACCATCTGTAAAGCACTCTGATACCCTCACGGGTCAAGTTTGCGCTATAAAAAACTTTATAAATAAATAAACTACATCTTCTGCCTCTTTTGAAATGCGAAATACATGTTTCATGCAAAATCAGTTTCTCATGGAAGCAACAAAAAGTAGTGCAAATTCACTTGGCTCCAAGGCTTTTTACAATGTTCTTGTTTAAAATCTCACTTACGCAGTTTGATTAGCAGCGATGGTGAAGCACATTTAAAAAAAATTGTTTTTCAATCTGTCCTCTATTTTCACTCAGGTGAAAAATGCTTTATCTCAAATGTACAAGGATGCTTGTTTCCAGTCCAGGGAGGACCTGGCTTGGCAGTACGGTCTTGACTGTTCCCATGAGGCACGGGGTCAAGACTGATTTGCATATGGCTGGGTCTAAACTGGGGTGGCATGGTGAGCAAAAGAAGGATGGATTTAACCTAGATTATTGACTGGGGGTGAATGTTTGTTTTGCTCTACATTCCATCCATAATCTGTGTGTCTTTTGCTTTCTCGCCCTAAGTGCGCTGGGTATGCCCAGACGTGGGTCCCGGACTCACTGTGCCACCGGATTCAAGCCAGCCTGGCTGATGAGGGGTGATGCCCCGAAACCGGTCCCAGGATGCTTGTTTCCAGTCCAGGGAGGACCTGGCTTGGCAGTTTGGTCTGGACTGTTCCCATGAGGCACAGGGTGAAGTCGGATTTGCATTTGGGTGGGTCTAAACTGGGGTGGCATGGTGAGTAAAGGAACAATGGATTTAACCTAGATTATTGACTGGGGGTCAATGTTTGATTTGCTCTACATTCCATCCATAATCTGTGTGTCTTTTGCTTTCTCGCCCTAAGTGCGCTGGGTATGCCCAGACGTGGGTCCCGGGCTCACTGTGCCACTGGATTCAAGCTAGCCTGGCTGATATGGGGAGATGCCCCAAAACCGGTCCCAGGATGCTTGTTTCCAGTCCAGGGAGGACCTGGCTTGGCAGTTCGGTCTCGACTGTTCCCATGAGGCACAGGGTCAAGACTGATTTGCATATGGGGTGGTCTAAACTGGGGTGGCATGGTGAGCAAAAGAACAATGGATGTAACCCAGATCTATTGACTGGAGGTGAATGTTTGATTTGCTCTGCATTCCGCCCATCATCTGTGTGTCTTTTGCTCTCTCGCCCTAAGTGCGCTTGGTATGCCCAGACGTGGGTCCCGGGCTCACTGTGCCACTGGATTCAAGCTAGCTTGGCTGATGAGGGGTGATGCCCCGAAACCGGTCCCAGGATGCTTGTTTCCAGTCCAGGGAGGACCTGGCTTGGCATTTCGGTCTGGACTGGTCCCATGCAGCACAGGGTCAAGACTGATGTGCATATGGCTGGGTCTAAACTCGGGTGGCATGGTGAGAAAAGGAACCATGGATTTAACCAAGATCTATTGACTGGGGGTGAATGTTTGATTTGCTCTGTATTCCGTCCATCATCTGTCTTTTGCTTATCTCAAATGTACTGCTGCAAAATCTGTTTACTTCATTCTTTATTGGTCAAGCAGCAAATAGGGCGCCAAACAGGATTTGGTTTATAGGTTGAGCCTAGACCGCGCGCTTGCGCTGTCTTCGAGACATGCAGTATTTATTTCGGTGGGTTTTGAACACTCCCAGTGCTTTTCATTGGTTGTTTCGTCTGGCTTTCAAAATGCCTTTGGTGTTGTTGGTGAATGGTTTACATTTGTTTCGCCTTTTGGCTGTTTTGTTCCCACCCTGGAGACTGCCCCTGCTACATGGATTCTTTCACTATCGGCCATATGTTTAATTTCAGTATACTCCTTTTTAATAGCCTTTGTTGCAGCTTTGACTGTTGTCCCTCTGAATCTTGTTTCGCCTGAGCTGTTGTCGTGTGGTTTGTGGCCTCCTGGTCTGCCTTGCTACGTTGACTTAGGCCTGGCTGCCATGAGGCCTTTTTGCGCACGTTACTTTGTGCCGTTGTTTTTCCAGCATCTGCTTCTGCCTGGCTATTTTAGCACTGTCTGCATTTCTATCATTCACCTTTTCTCCTGTTCCCTTTTGGGCTACGTCTGCACACCATGTACAAGGTCGAAAAACAACGTCCCCTGTTCCTGCTGATTTGGCCAGTCCCTCGCACTTAGACATAACACTATGTACAGCTGCCCTGGAGAAATTTGTGTGTTTTTAATATTGTGATTTACACGGTTAGACACACTTGGAGAAAAACCTTTCCAGAGAGAAGAGCTGTGCTTGTCTGATGATGTAAAACTTGCATCTAGATATTGAGGTATGGGGGTTCGCTCGACAAAGCCCAGAGATCTTCTGTTTTTTTTTAATAAACTAGCAACTAGCACGGGGAGGGTGGTATTGTCATTGAACCCTATATACACTGCTTTATGAAATGCTTTCCCCGTTTGTATTCTATGGAGTTGTAACTAAGCTGCTTATATTATCCTTATGCATTATGCTGATAGTATTGGCACGTGTACTGTATCTTAGAGCACGGTAGTTGAAATAATCATTTTAAACTATACAGTGTCTCTTCTTACGCACGTTGTGGACAGGTATGAGGGAGTTATGAAAGGGTGTTCTTGCTCCTGCGAGTCCTGAGAGAGAGAGATACCGTGTTCTGGGTTGTCTAATCATTGGTAGCATTGTTGCTAATGAGACGCTAAAGCTAGTCGGATTGGGGTGTTAGGTGCTAAGGTGTATGGTTGGCTCACCACTATATTCCGAGGTCCTATTATCCTGTGCATAGCTCTGTGTATGTGCAGAATCCCTACAACATGGCGCAACCAACGAGTGGGCTGCTTATCTGTGAGACGCTTGAGTAGTATTTGTGCTTGTCCACAACTCCCTTCACAGACGCTTCCGGAAGCGTGTGTGACGGTGATACCCCCTATATTGACGTTTTTATAGGTTCTTTCAAGCTTGAAGTTGTTAAAAGGTTTCTTAAATATTACCCTCTATTGTGCTGCAACATATAAGGTTGTCAAAAACTTCTAGCCTAAAATGGCTACTCAAATTGCGGCACCGAGCTCACTTGACCGTGTATGGAGTGCTTGACGTGGGTGTCGATCTGATCTTTGTGGTACAAGCAGATCCAGCTTACCACTTTGAGGTTTTTTACTCATGGATCACTTTTCCTGCGGTGGATGGGGCTGATAATTTGTTCCATGAATATACAGCCACCGCTGTTCCTAATCACTATAGACCGTATAGGAATCTTGAAGTACCGCTCACGGCTTGGCAACACCGTGTTTGGTTTGATGGCGCCCTCCCCCAACCGGTTACCGCGGTTCGTTTAGGCCCCTTATCAATTGAAGGGGCCACTTGGCCTGTCTTGGCCGGGTATACCCCACATCCGCGTTATATGACAGTGGCAGTCGGTGAACTGCGTAATTTGCATTCGTCTTTGATACAAGTGCATAGAGCTTTAGTACAGTATGTTACAGGCAACATCCAGGGAGTCCCGCCTGGAGTTGCAGCCCATCCAGCTGGAGCAGGCGGTATAACCATAGGTCTTGTCATGGTTAATTCGGTGATGGGCAAGCGCCCACAAAATAAGGACGATTTTCCTTATTGGCTTGCAGAGAAATTTGACCAGCTGGAGGCAGTTTTTCCAAATACTTCTCCTGTGGAAAAACACAGGATTTTGACGATTAGTTTGCCAAAAGACTTAGTCCCCGAGTTGGCAGAATGCAACAACTGGGGTAGGGTATTCGCCGCAGTATATGCGAAGTGTTTCAGCACTCCTTCCATGACGGTTCTCCCCTCTGTGATTAAACGAGTGCAGGATGAACATGGCCCTGAAGCGGCTTTGGAATTAGGGATGAGACTGGTGGGAGTGTTTGACGTAGTAGCTGAATTGATCCTTGCGAATGTCAAGGGCGATGCAGTTAACTTTCAAGTAGCAAATGCTTTGGTCCCAGATCTAGACAAGCCGCGCGAATTACCGAAAATTATTGCACAGGCTTATAAAACAATTGGCCGCAATAGCCTGGGAGTTAAGCCTTTTTCTAATTCACAAACACAATCGCAACAACAACCAAAAACTCAGTCTGAGAAAGATGAGAAACCAGTCTTTACTAAAAAGAGCTGGAGGTTGAAAAAACAGGGAAAGCAACAGAATAAGCCGGGGTCGCGAGGTGCATCCCCGGTTTCCGTCTCTTCTGAACGCACATATGATTTGCGTGATAGGGCGAGAATTAAATCTCCAGAGAGATTTCAAGTCCCTGATTCGCGTTCTCCTCGTTCTTCACAGGCACCAACAACTTCGCATGCTGGTGGAGGAGATCGCCAGGATAGAGGAAGGGGTCGAGAGGCTCCACAGGGACGAGACCAACCTCGCCAACAGGTCAGAGGGAAAACAGAAGACTTTCAACGTTCTCGCCCACAGTTTCAGAAGAAAAGTTGCCGCTGTAACAGCGAGATATGCCACAGACGGTGAGAACGAGACGCCTGAATTGGACGTGGGCAGTGACACTCCTAGACAGCGCCGCGGAAGTTACCATAGTGCGGAAGGCGCTACGTCCTCATGTGGAGGCGACAGCAACTGAAACATTCATTACTGTCGAGATAGCAGATACCAGAGTGGCACCCCCTGACAGACTATATAATATTGTCATTCAAATTGAAGGTGACATACAGCGTGTTATTAAAGGGATTTTTGGGGAAAATCTGACCTCTTCGTACGACATTTTGTTAGCGGAGGCGGATTGGCCACCCCCATTCGTACTTGCTGCGCGTAAAGGGGAGGAGGTAATCCTCCCGAGCTTTTCTCGCCATGTCCCAAAGGAAAAGGCGGAGGCTCTTGCAGCTGAATGGGCTGTGTCCCTGGCTCCAGAGTTATACCGCAACCACGTGGGCTGGGATGAAGATTCACCACCCCATGAAATTCCTTTGCGGTCGCTGCCACAGCCACAACCCCAATATCCCATCAAACGGGAAGCAAAAGGCCCCGTTTCCGAAATTCTGACTCAGTTAGAATATCAGGGAGTAATTGAAACATGCGTATCACCAATGAATAATCCCCTTTTCGCGGTTTCTAAACCCGATGGATCGTACCGCTTAGTTTTGGATTACCGACATTTGAACTCACATTGTCGGACCTTTGCGGTGCAAAACACACATAGTTCTGCGCTAGTAGACAGTCTTGTTCGTAAAAATATAAAACTACACTTGACCTATCCAATGGATTCTACACGCACAACTTGGCCCCGGAGAGTAGCCAATGGAGCGCTTTTACCTCCGGTGGTAAATTATTCAAATTTTGGCGTTTACCTATGGGCTACAAAACAGTCCAGGCGTATTCGCTGCCCGTGTTGTCTCTTTGTTAGACGGCATAGACCCAGATGCATGTTCGTACATCGATGATATCTATCTAACAGACGACGAGTTATACCCGCATCTTACCCGAGTGGACCGCATTATTCTTGAATTTGCGGTTTTAGGTTATAAGTTTAACTTTGCCAAATCACACATTGCTGAATTTACCGTGTTGTTTCTGGGCTATGAGCTCAACAATGAAGGTAAGGGCTTAGCCCCCCATTTTCTGGAGAAATGTGCACTTTTGTGCCCTCCGACTACTCTGAAGAAACTTCAGTCTTTACTTGGTTTTTTTAATTTCGGGCGTACTTACATTCCCGAATATGCCCAGCGTATCAAGCAGCTGTATGCCTTGATACAACCTAGCTTTTCGAAGTCATGCTGGCTTCCGGAGCATTCATCCATTCTGCAGTCATTGCAGAATCCCTACAACACTGTCCCCTTCATTTACTTTAGCATAACAGATTACAGATAACTAATCCTACTCGGACGCGCTTCTCTGCACATATAGCCCTTTGTTGGTATCTCGCACCCACGGCTGTCCCTATCGAGTCACCCTCCGCCTGCTCTCATTTGTTTATTTTTCTGCTGGCCCAAAAGGGCCAGACATCCAACGACCTGGCAGTGGGTGAGGCGGAGAGCACTGCACTCCCGGGGGCCAGTTACAGAGGGATACGTGGACTAAATGTTCTGATAGTTCAGTGGATTTACACATCCACTCCAGAAACCTGCGTCTGGCCTCGCGACGACAGGTTCCAAGCCCATCGCGTCCACTCAGCCTCTTATCCTTCAGAGATCAACACTTTATTGGCTGTTCACAAGTACATTATTCATCTCATAAAGTACTTCACCTGCTCAGTCCTTCCTGATGCAGCGGAGCGGGTAGGTGAGCCGGACTGCTCTGAGCGGGAGCAGCGACACTACGTTGAGTGTCCATATACTCCGCTGCGGTCTGATGAAGCAGCACTTGAATCCTTAAGAGGTTGGCTGCTTTTCTCCGGGGCAACGTCCTACCGAGAGAAGAAGTGGTATGTAGAACCACACCATACACTGTAGATAGTTTTCATTTAGTCACTAGGTCCTGAGGAATCGCCAACTGATCTATTAGAGACATTTTATAGGCGAGAAACATGTTGACCACTAAGGGGTAGAGCGTAATTTTTGTCAGATTAAAACAAAATAGTCGCCCTCCTTCTTCTTTTTACTTTTTAATCAGGTTGTGACCTCTCCAGAATAAAAATAATTATAGAGGATTCCCTTACCTGTTTTAACCCACACACCACATCTACATCTTACCAGGCCCCTCACACCCACGGCACCTATACGGCAAGGAACAAAAGATCTCCGATAAAGAGCCCCTTTATGGGTGCCCGTCGAGCATTGCAGCGCCGGCTCGACGAGGAGCAGACCCATATGATGAAGCATGACACCTAGCTTGCTGGGTGTGTGAGGGTCCTAGTTCCGAAAGGAGGTATTCCCCACCTCCCCACCACTCTGAGTACTAACCAGGTGGCCAACTTGCCACCCAGGAACACCGTACCTCTTTTGTCTTCTAGTTCAGTGGATTTACACATCCACTCCAGAAACCTGCGTCTGGCCTCGCGACGACAGGTTCCAAGCCCATCGCGTCCACTCAGCCTCTTATCCTTCAGAGATCAACACTTTATTGGCTGTTCACAAGTACATTATTCATCTCATAAAGTACTTCACCTGCTCAGGCAGTGAACATTTGCATTCATGCATCTGAGTACGGTTAGGAAAATTCTTAAATTGCGTTTATATTCCTTAATGTATTTAGCATACGGCACCTATGGCAAAACTGAAATGACTAGTGCACTTTCCAACGCCACTTATATTTGGACCTCCTTCCCCCACTTTTTGAGTGAATCTTAGGTCTGTATGCGATAATGTGCGAGATGTGTTTTTACATAGTTTTGTGGCTGGAACCAAGCCAATCGCAGTCTAGGTCACAGTTTTACACAGTGGGCGGTGTAATAGTAAGAAACAGTCCTTCATAAAGTGCTCCAGACAGTGAAACAGTCAGATTTGCGCTTCCAAGCCAAGTGAGTCACAAGAAGTGAACTTGGGTGCAGAGGATTGACACAACCAGCAGGTTTTGCCGGGTGAAGTGTGACCGATTACAGGGAGTCCTGACAGGAGCCCTGGCAGTAATCAATCCTCCGAATGACTAACCCAGGTCGGCCTAAATCTGCTGCATCGAATGTCGGGAGTGGGCTTATCTGGCCGAAGATCACGCATGCCCGGCCCCATTTGTGTGTGGCAAGGAAAAACCAGTGTGACTCAAATGGGAGGCTGGTGACAGACCCCTGACTCACCACCGCCTGGGGAGAAGGGAGGCAGGTGCGTGATGGGGTGGGGTGGGAGGGGGCCTTCTGGACTCCGTTTAAGGCACAGCTTGCTCATGGAGCACTGAAGCAAGAGGGAGAGAGTTGTGTGACCTGGAAAACAAGATACATGGCCACATTTTAGTGTAGTCCTCTCTCCCCCACAACCCATCCGCCCAGAGCAGGTATTACTGGAAATAAGCAGCTGTTAGAAAAGGCAAATGTCAGTACAACTATTAGGATTGTTATCTCAACTTTAAGCCATCAAACACCTTCTCCACAGAAGATCTACAAAACAAATGTATGCTCATGAGAATTAAGTCGAGAGGATGGCTCAGTGAGCTGAACGCTCACCGTCAACACATGCAGTGCTCTGGAGGATATGGATGCAAATCCCGGAATGGTAGACTCACCCCTTCCATCATTCGAAGGTTAGTAAATTTAGTACCACAAATGGGGAAATAATATCAGTTATTGACAGTAAATGTGCGTTATTGCAGTAGTATATACAAATAATTATAAATACATCTACATATATTAAACACTGAGTAGATCACACCGATCTCTGTAGCAGGCATGCATAGTTCACACAGCTTCTCGCTACACTACTAGATCTTCGTCCCCTACCATGTGCCATCAGCAATGGGCCTCAAACGATCTGTGATAACTGTTGATCACTAAACACAGGACCTGTGCCATTGTTTTTGTTTCTGAAGAGCCATCTTCAGAAATCATTGCTCACCTTTTTGCCTCATTTCCTTCCTTACATTCCATCATCCCCAGACCAAGCACTGTATGCCAACTCCCTAGGTCACTCAGGCTGTACAAATGTGTAGTCTGAAATTCTCTAAAAGTGCTTCATCACTAGGGGAGTGAAATCTATTCCATCATGTTAGTGCTAGTCTGTGACAGTACAGACAGACCAGCAATATGGAGAGAAGCTTTTGCTCTGCCCTGTATAGCTTATTCCAGCACAACACGTTGAGCCATGCCACGGGCGCTGCTGTGGTCACGTTTCCTACACTCGAAGGGGCGGTGAAGACTAGACCATGCAGCCGAGAACTGTCCAGCCTGCGCATAGTCTTTTGCTGCCAGGAAGGCTGAGCACTAGTGATTCATGTTATAGTAAAATCTGATTCTTCCAAAGTCGCCAAGCTTTGAGGTGGAAGTGTTTCATAAAAATACATTGGTGTTAAAAGTGGCATTTAAACTAAAAACTGTTAATCGCTTGGTCAAATTACAGTGGTTTCCTAGATGCCTTGGTATTACTCGCATAAACGCTAGAGTTGGGTGGTGATCTCCACTCTGTTCGCGGAGTTTGTCTGCACTCCGCATAGCATGCGGAGTTGGGGCAGAGTTTTTTCCTCACTTGCGCTCGCCCATATTGAGTTGGCGAGCGCGAGTGAGGGAAATCCAGCACTAGAGCACCTCCCAGCGAGATTTCTTAACGTGGGCGGTCGCAGATGGTCGCTACCGCTCGTGTTGAGAAACCTTCCATTCGCGTTGAGGAAGCTGCCGCTCAAGTAGAACTTCTACCCGAGATGCAGAAAGAAGCAGCGCCCTCTTGCGCTACACGTGGTGCCTTTCGTGCTGACTTTACAGCGTGGGACAAACACCCAGCACTAAAAATCAGCAGGAATGACGTGACGTAACGCACTGCACCGCTTGTGGAACTCCACGTATCGCAGCAGAGTTTTTTTGTCACTTTGAACTCTGTCCAGGCTTAATAAACGCCTCATTTTCAAAGACCAGCTTTGTGTGTTAAAACGGGGCATTTTTTCAACGTCTCCTAAGGAGAAATTAAAAATATGGTATTTACTTGCTGTATTTACAGTAGTTGCTCGTCTTATTTCGATTTTCTCTGCCATAGATGTAGGTAATGACAAGACAGTACCTTCTCCTTTAAATGCAAATCAGGTGTTTTGAGGTTAGTTTTCATCTGCCCTCAGTCGCCATATTTTAACAGATGAACAAACAGAGCAGGCTAATTGCTGAAACCCTGATTGTATCATGTGAGAAATGCTTCTGTAGAAAGGTCGTTGATAAACATATCCATCACATCCCTTGAGCTTCTGGTGCAGAACAGAGAGTATCTAATACACATAGATCCTTCATGGCTCAGCGGAACCACCTAACGTATGGGTAGTTACCAGGGATCGTCTAAATGTTCTTTTCAGGTTCTAGACAGAGGTGAGCTAGACTGTTGTACGCCTGGGCAGATTTGAATTATGGTGGCAAAATTTCAGAATTATGCATTACAAGTATTTTGTGATGTTTCTCAGAATTTTTATTGCACAATTTTTGCTGTGACAGACTGGTTTACGCACAAAATGTCTCACCAATTCTCTGTGATCTGCTTATGCTAGTAATGTCCCTGTGTGAAAAAATGATACGAGATACTTTCAAACTATAAGCGTAATGTCTAGAGGTGGGCGAACCAACAAATTAACATTGAGTGCAAAGCCAAAGCAGAGCAAAGGGTTGGCCCTGGCTTTAGGAGCCCATGCACGAGTCGAGCCGAGCCTTAAAACATTTTGGCATGTAAATCATGCAACAAACATCATGTTAAAAATATTATAAAGTATCCTCAGAATTCAAAAACGTTTATCCTTAGAAGCGATTCACCTTAGTACTTCAGATTATATCTGTGCTTTGGGAAGTATTAATAATAGTGAGAGTTTTTAAACATGCACTGAGGAACATTCCTGCTCCGCCCTTATGACAACACTAACAGCTAACTAAAACGCAAGTCAGTTGCTATGTGTACCTTACATGCGGCCTCGATTTTTACTATAGATGGAGCAACATTATAGGCTATTAAACTGAACACAATAGAAGTTTTTGACAGTACGCATCCTGAACCTTCGTATTTAAAGGTACTCTTATGTGTGATAATGAAGAAAAAGGAGGCTCATGTGAAATAAAGTGACCAAGGATCACACAGTTTGGTCAAGCATGGAAGCCGGGATTGATCGCAACCAGATTTTCCAGTTTCACACTATGCAATCGTGCTACTAAATTGGTACCTTATTATGACATGAAAGGTTAATGTCTTGTCCTTAATTCTTTGAGGATGAGATTAGAGCATGGGTGAGCGAATCTTTCCCAAAGACACAAGACCACTCCAAAATTGCCACAGACTATGTTAAAACCTTTTTTTAGATGGGAATATGCTGCTGTAGTATCAGCGCAGCATCACCTCAGCACAGTACCAACTCTCCATCACTCAGCACCATCTGAGCACCAGCGCAGCACCATCACCTCAGCACCACCTCAGTATCACACAGCACCACCTCAGCATCAGCACAGCACCACCTCAGCATCAGCACAGCACCACCTCAGCATCAGCACAGCACAGCACAACCTCCTCATAGTAAGTATAAGTAAGTAAGGAGCTTATAAAGCGCACGAATACCGAGGCGTCTTGGCGCTGTAGCAGAAAACGAGTGAGAGAAGGGTGGGTATCTTATTCCTGTAACGGGAATAGCCAGTTCTTAAGCATTTTCCTAAACGGGGGTCTGGTAGGTTGTAGCCTGATGACGTCGGGTAATTCATTCCAGAGCTTGGATGCTCAATCGGTCAGGCTTCTGCCTGCCCATCTCGCCTTTTGTATTCTGGGTACCTGGACTAGACCTTTAGTGCCAGATCTAAGATTACGCCGTGGGGAGTACCAGCGGAAGAGTTGTTGTAGGTCCGCTGCTCCACCACCACACAGAGCTTTATGCACCAGTCATAGTGCATTGAATTCAATGTGCAGCTGAACCGGAAGCCAATGGAGTTTTCTAATGCTGCTGGAAATGTGGCGGTATTTTGGAATGTTAAGCAGGATTCTCGCTGCAGCTTTTTGAAGGGATTGAAGTATTGACAGTTGGCGTTTGTTTATACCTAAGAAAAGGGCGTTACAGTAGTCAATTCGTGAAAAAATGAATGCGACTACAACAAAAAGGCAGAATTTTGCAAAGGATTTTTAGTAGGAAAAAGCGTTGAAGATGTCAACTGGTTGATCTGACCTCCAAAGTTTAGTTGGTCATCAAACAGGAATTCCAGATTCCTAACCTTTGTCACAGGTAGTGGACATTGACCTGCTTCTGCCGGCCACCAGGATTGATTCCAAAGCGGAGTCCCATTCCCAAACTCCATGACCTCCGCACCACCTCAGCGCAGCATCACCTCAGCACCAGCGTTGCACCACCTTAACATCAGCACAGCACCATCTCTGCATCAGTGCACCACCACCCACCCAGCCCCACCTCAGCACCAGCGCAACCCCACCTCAGCAGCCATTCAGCACCAACGCAGCACCACTTCAGCATCAGCGCAGCATCACCTCAGCACAGCACCAACACAGCATCACTCAGCTCCACCTGAGCACCAGCTCAGCACTACCTGAGCACCAGTGCAGCACCACCACCTCAGCATCACACAGCATCACTCAGCACCACCTCAACATCACTCAGCACCCCCTCAGCATCACGCAGCACCACCTCCGTATCACTCAGCATCACCTCCGCACCAGCACACCACCACCTCAGCATCACTCAGCACCACCTAAGTATTATTCAGCATCACTTCTGCACCAGCATACCACCACCTCATCGTCACTCAGCACCACCTCACTCTGCCCTCGGAATCTGGCATTTGTTAATTCTATCCCAGTGTTCGTCCGCTGCTCATGTAATTCAGGTACTATTTTCCAACCTCCACTCTCCCGTCGTTTATGTCTTGCCCCCCACCAACAAAAAAGCTATAACAATCAAGCATTAGAACAGGCTGGAAGAAGTTGCCAGCAGTGCAAGGACAAAAAAGCAAGAAGACATTTTTTATGTTAATTCTTTTTTAATATGGTCGTTCATTTGTACATAATGTCTTCCTGGTTATATATAAGGTAACAAAAATGATTATAACACTTTTTTATTATAACTTTTCACCATGCTGCATAGCAGCCACAATGCTCTACAACATAGCTTAAAGACATTGCCAAAACCAATTGCTCTGGCTAAACACGTATAAGGTCCCAAAGACGAGACCTATTGGCTATGCCAATGCTTGTTTCCTTTGTACCAGTGCAGAATTTGTATAACCAGGTCACCCACAAGAAGACACCGAGGGTATGGGATGAGTCCTCCGTGGCCTGGTTGCTGTACTTATGTTTTAAATACCTCTACCTCCTTCCCAGCCGTTACAAACATAGTTGGCCTGTTTGCATCATTGGCAATGTACTTCTGCAGTTTAGGGTATGGATATATATATATATATACAATTTACCTATCGATAGTGTCCGGCAGCTTCCAAATCTTGTTGCTTCCCATGTCTAACCATTCCAATGCAGGCATATTCAGTACTGCGTCAGGAATCGTTGTAAATTGGTTGATGCTCAAATCCAGGTGGTAAAGTTTCTTAAGGTTACTCAGCTAAAAAAAAAAAGAACTGCATATGTTAGTCACTATGAGTGCAGAGTCTTATTGAAGATTCACTGAAAATCCTCCTTCCTTTTTAAATTTACCAAAGCCCATTTACATTATTAAATTGGATGAACGTTTGAAAAGCCAAATTCTTCTGAAAGGTTTTGCTAAAGATTAGCTTGGCTGATTGTGAAGAAAAAGGAGGTCATTCTCACCTTATTGGCTTCACCCCCAAGCCGCTGGGGCAACAGAGGCCCTATCCCTTTATCCCCGGCAGCAGCCAGCCTGTCCTGTTTAAAGATCCTTGTTGCCACAGCAGGGACTTTTTTCATTTTAATAACAGTGTTTCCGCCAACGTGGCAGGAACACTTACGCCATAAACTGTTGCCGGCTGGCCCTCCATTGCATGGTAAGCTTGTTGATGATGTTTTTGCAGTTCTGAAACAAACTAACAAAATTATAGTTTGTTTCTAAAAAGCAAAACCATGCCCTTGACTGGCTGGGAGTATCTCTGATTGGGTGAGGGGCATTATTCTTTTTTTAGGTCTGGTGTTAGCCAATACCTCTTGATTTTACTAAAATATGTATAATATACTATCATATAATGCTTTAAGCCACCTCTCTTCATCCATTGGTCTGTTGTTGTGTCATTCACATTTTTCTTCTGCTGACTACATAATACAGCATGGGGCAATGGGTCAGCCTACTAAAGTCTCTGGTTAACTTCACTTTGAGTGACTGCATATTGCTCTCTTGCAAGGAGCACATCTGAAGTTCCCTACACTGTTTTTGTTTTTACTTTATAATTACTTCTGTGTTGCTTTTGTGTGTAGAGCCTGATGTGACAGCAGGATGCTTCTGATGCACATTTCATCTTTAGTTTTCATCTCCTGCCTATGCTGTTGTAAATTCCTTTTGGAGTGTTTTGCGTTTCTGATGTTTTGCTTTTCTGACTGCTGCTATTTCAGAGCATTCTAGATTGTGTCAATTGGAATCTGTTTTCTATCTATCTCTCCCTCTTTCTTTCCTAATTTTGTTCCTTCCTCCTTCCTTTCTTTTTTTCTGCCTTCTTTCTTTCTTCCTTTTTTCTTTCTTTCCTTCTTTCCTTCTTGCTTCTTTCATTCTTTTTTCTTTTTCTTTACTTCTCGTCCTCTCTTTCTCTCTATTCTCCTTTCTGTGTTCTTTCCTTTTTTTCTCTCTCTCTCGTTCCTTCTTTCTTTCTCTTGCTGTCTCTCATTCTTGCCATCTTTCATTCCTTCTTCAATTCTCTCTGTCCTCGCTTTCTTTCTCTTTCCCTCTTTTTTCTCTTTCCCTCTCTTTCTTTCCTCCTTTCCTTTTATTTCTTTCTCTTTTTCTTTCCTCCTCTTTCCTTTTGTTTCTTTCCTTCTCTTTTTTGATTCTCTTTCCTTCTCTTCCTTTCTTTTTTCTTTCTTTGTCTCTTTCTCTGGCTCTCTTTCACTTTTTTCCTTCCTTCTTTCTTTTCTTTTTTCTTGCCTGTTTTCTTTTTCTCTTCCTTTCCTTCTTTCATTTTTTCTTTCCTTCTTGGGCAAGAGGTTAGCAGCCAATGATAGACTGATTGACTTTTTTAAGTCTGTGTTAGCCAAGACCTTTTGATTTTACTAAAATTAGGTGTATAACAACCAGTCTTCTTCCATTAATCTGTGGGTGGTGTCATTCATTTTGTCTGACTTCACTAGAAGTTACGGCATGCCGTCCTTTCACTAGGAACACACCCACACACAAAGTAGTTCCCTTCAGTGCAAGGGAGTATTATGGTGATGTTTAAGATGAAACAAACTATTTGCCTGTAGATTTTTATTTAGATTGATTAGGGCCCAGCATATTCCCAAACAATACAAGTTTGCAAAAACCATTATAAGCAAAACAAAAATTGCCTGAAAGCTGATGGCCAACACCAGCCCTATTAGATTTGCCAATGCTTGTCCTTGTTCGGGAACTCCAAGACTTGCATGGTGGTGGCAAAGAGGGAAATAACCATCAGAAGCCCAACTCTAAATCCGAGGGCCTTCCGATGCAGTGTAGCCAACAGCCCTGAGGCAGATGGGCCACAAGCAAAGGGTTTCTAACAGCAGAGATAACTGAGGCTGAAACACCTTGTTTTTTTTTTACATGAAGATAGTTTTTTTAATATATGAAGATTGGTATTCATTAGAAGCATGGGCAAATAAATGCCTGACAATATATGAATACTGTAGTGTATATTTCTAACACATTCCAGTTATCATAACATAGTTAATATAATATCCATAGGAACTGGTTTGTTTCTAAAGGTGAAAAGCTCTGGGCTCTGTCTCTGAGACTCCGCTCCAAAGCAATCCTAGGGCACTTGCCTATATGTAGGTAAAGTCACTGCCTGCCATCAAAACCGTGTCAGTGAAAATGGCAGAGACTGCAAGCAAAGGGCAGACTGTAAACCATACACACCCATTCTGTTGCCAGCTCCACTTCAAGACCAGAACTTCTCAGAAGGCAGCCTACAGCTGAACACCTCACAATTATATCTACTATCATCCAACTGCATACCTCACAGCTAGCCATGTTTATCTGTGCACGCACCATTTCCTCACAACTGACCTGCCACCTGCATGAGTGCAGTCGATAGCACCTCATTGACGGATCTCCAGCTGCGAAGTCAGACACCTCACAGCAAAGCTTGCTGATGGTCTTGCTATCAAGACTCCAACTCTGACACAGTTGACAACAGGCCGCTGACTTTGTCTCTCACTCTACCTCCCCAATGTTGAAACCAATATGCAACTGCATTGTAAACACTCAATGATTCTGGCATTCAAATTTTATATTACTTACTGGCACTGTAGCTACCACAGGAGATGGGCACTGGGCTAATGGTAAAGCGGACTGAATCCTTTTGGAATCCCAATAGGCATAAGTCAGGAGTCTCCAACCTTTTCCATAGTGAGAGCTACTTTTGCCCAAGGATAGTACTCCCGAGATACTAATAGGTTTTTTCACTAAAATATGACCACATGTTAACGTTACACTATGACCACCATAAGCAAGATTATGAGTAGTGACCGCACAGCATTTCAGGCAAGGTTACCTGAAGAAATGGCAGGAAAACGCTTATCAACATTGAATGTTTCCACCTGACTAGAGAAGTAACATTCAAATCATTACATAGCTGTGGCACAAATGACATAACCACATCAATAAGTCTCCCTAGTTCAGCTTGAATTATCATTCAACTCTCAGCTTTAAATGGGTTTTGGAATTACAACCTTTTGGCTGTATCAGTTTCTGAAAATACACGTCTACCACTTTCTATTTTGGGCAAACAAACAGTTTCTTGGAAGAAAAACTTTACTGAAAAAAAGCATAATGTTTGCCTATAAAATAGTACTTTTTATTTTCAGGAACTACACAATCCCCAAACATTAGCTTGTAATTCTCGAGTACTTATAGGTAGAAATGCCTCACATGGACTCATTCTGCTTCAAATGGCCAGGCATTACAGTCATATCCCCGGGATGCTTACCATAACACCTATGATGCCTATATTATGATAATAATGCCTCCCATTATACCAGGTCCACCAATGAGCCAAGCCTGGACACTTTAACGGCCAGGGTGCATACCATATGTCAGTCATGGCCATTATTATGAGAAGGCAGCCACCATTATGTCATACCATTGATATGTCAATGATGGCTGCCAGTATACCACAACTAGATCAAGAATGCCCAAGATAGGGGCATGGCCAGCAACATGGCTGAGTAGACGCTTCTGCCGGAGCTCCAGCAGCCCATACTGAATCCTGCTATAATCCTGCCTTCTAGGCACCATCTAGTCAAGCAAACTGACGTCTCCAACTGCCCAAGAGACAAGAGAGGCGAGGGGTCACGATTGAAAAAAAAGAAAGAGCCTACCGTTGAAAGCTCAGGTGATGCTGATCGGGTGCAATGCTGCCGCCCAAAATGGTGGAGAGGTGATCTCTGACAGTCTGAAGAGAGCTGCGATTCGGGACGACCTGGCGAGTGTGGCGGTCCCGATCCATGAGGACCGCTCGGCAAAAGTGAAGATCGGAGGCCGCGTGGAGATGGAGAGGCAACACGGAGGGCTGAGTGCGGCCCGCGCAGCTGAGGAGCCTCTGTGCCAGCCACGGGAGACAGTGCATCAGACCCCCTCTGAGACCCGCCTGGGTGCGCCCGCTCTCGGGGGTGGGGGTTTGACGGCTCCCCAGCTCTAGGCTCGGCCGAAGAGGAGGTGGTCGGCGAGCCCTGAGAGCCCCAGAGGTTGCCTACAAACACAGAAAGACGCCGAAGCTACCCGGCGGGGCCCGCTGCGGCGGGTGGCGGTGCCCCGGCGTGTCTGAAGAAGCTACAGCCCAAAGACGGGACCCCAGCGCCCCCTTCAGTGTCCCGGATGGATCGAGGGTTCACAAGCACGTGGGCCGGTGGCGGCCAAGCTGATCGCACCGAGTGGAAAAGGCACATTGGGGCCGGAGGTGGAGTGAAGCACCCCTGCTGCCTATTGAACATCTACATGGCCCCCCTCGCAGCCATCGTCCGACAACACCGCCTCAACATCGTATCCTACGCCGACGACACCCAGCTCATCCTCTCCCTCACCAAAGACCCCACCACTGCCAAACTCAACTTCCAGAAAGGAATGCAAGACGTCACAGTCTGGATGACCAACAGCGGCCTGAAGCTCAACGCCGAGAAGACAGAAGTCCTCGTCCTCGGTACCACCCCTTCTGCATGGGACAGCACCTGGTGGCCGACCGCCCTTGGAAGCCCACCTACCCCCTCAGACCACGCCAAGAACCTCTGCATCATACTCGACTCTTCACTCACCATGAACCGACAGGTCAACGCCGTCACCTCCAGCTGCTTCAACACCCTCCGCATCCTCCGCAAGACCTTCAAGTGGATCCCCCCTGAGTCAAGGAAGACAGTCACCCATGCACTCATCACCAGCAGACTGGACTATAGAAACGCACTCTACGCCGGCATCAACAAGTCCCTACTCCGCAAACTCCAAACAATACAGAACACCGCCGCCAGACTCGTCCTCGGCATTCCCCGACACGAACACATCAGCCAACACCTACGAAGTCTCCACTGGCTCCCCGTGGAGAAAAGAGTCACTTTCAAAATCCTCACTCACGCCTACAAATGCCTACACAACAACGGACCCAAATACCTCAACGACCAAATCAACTTCCACGTACCCAAAAGAAACCTCCGATCTTCCAACCTCGCACTGGCCGAAACCCCGCACATCCACAGAGCCAGAGCAGGCGGAAGATCCTTCTCTCACATTGCAGCCAAGACCTGGAACGAGCTACTGGCAGACATCAGACGCGCCCCCTCCCTGAACACCTTCAGGAAGACCCTCAAGACCTGGCTCTTCGGCTAAACAGATCTTCGGACCCCCCCCTCAGCACCTTGAGACCCTCACGGGTGAGTAGCGCGCTTACAATTCCCTGATTGATTGATAGAGAGGGGAGAGGGCCTCATACCCGGGTCCTGAGGAGAGGACCAGAGGGAGCGGCTGTGGGCCCCACATGACACTTGGGAGGAGTCGCCCTGTCTGAGGGGCCCTGTGCATGCTCCCAGAGAGCTGGAATGAAGTTATGCCGAGCTTGACTGACACGAGTGCAGTGCAGTGGACTCTCTGGACCAATCCGTGAGACAGCGATCTCGACCCAGCAGAAAGGAGCTGCAGGGACGACTGGAGCCAGGGGAGGTATTTCATAATAGCTAACCAGGCATGCATGTGAGAGGGACAGACGTACTGTAGAAGCGCCGGTTCTAGATACCCTTGTAAGAAATCTGTGGTGAGCAATAAGAGGCAAATAAACCGTACAGGAGATGCGGGGTTCTGGCAGCCAACAGGAAAGGAAGAGAGGGACCTATTCAACAGAGACAAGAACCCGGAAAGTGCCGGACTCCTCCTCGCCCAACCAGGGAGGCAAAGACATAGTGAAGAGATGGGGGACACTATGGATCGCACTTCCCCCTGCTCCCTCCCCCCCGACACAGCAGAAAGGCGAGGGGCAGTGGAGGTGGGGGACACTCAGGAGAAACTGGGAAGCATGTAGGGGGGCCAGCGGCCGCCGGGGAGAGGGTGCCCTGGAAGGTTCCCCCCGCATCCCACGTGGTATACTACACACCTGAATGCTAGGGGACATGCAGCAACAAGGTCACTGTACCAACAGCGATATAATCAAGCCCTCCGATGCACTAGGGAAAGACAGCTCAAAATGGCAAAAGATAAAGATCCTAAAGCTGCCAAACAGGGCAAAATGGATAAATATACTAAAGTGATACCTCCACCACCAGAAACAGCGGGTGAGGCGAGCGCTCTGCCAGATAATGCAACCCTTCTTCAGGCGATCCACTCCTCAAGAGAGGTGCTGGAGGGGAGAATGGCTGAGCTACGATCTGAGGTGACCCTCCTGCGCCAAGTCATGCGTAACGTCTCCGAGAGGGTGACACAAACAGAACGCTGCATTTCTGAAGTAGAAGACAAATCAGGCACCCTACAGAAAGAGGTCTCTGGCCTAACAGCGGCACTGAAAGAAGTAACCTGGAGGGTGGATGATGCTGAAAACAGGACCTGCAGGAATAACTTGAGCTTCATTGGATTTCCGGAGGGCACGGAGGGAACAGACCCCGGAGCGTTTCTGACCAAATGGCTCAAAGGCTTACTACCGACTGCTTCATAATTGAGTGATCCCACAGGATGCCCAGTGCACGGCCGCCGCCCGGGGCACCCCCGAGACCGATGATTGTGCGATTTCTTAATTTTCAAGATTGAGACTTAATACTCCGCGAGTGGAGTAAACTTGGTGAACTCAAATACTCCAACACCAAGATAATGGTGTTCCCAGACTACTCTCTGGAAGTGCAAAGACTCCGATGTACATTCGATTCGGTCAAGGTAAAACTTAGAGCGCTCCGAATCCAGTATGTGCTGCTCTTCCTCGCAAAACTGAAAGTCCTTTTCCAGGACAGGTCATTCTTTTTGCAGACACCTGAGGAGGCTTGGGCATGGATTGAGGAATGCTCCCCACAGAGGCGAAGCCAAGGGACAGGAGAACCCCCACACAGGGGTGCCCTCAAAAGAACCGGCCCTAGGCAAAGGAGCGATAAAAGGAGACACCTGACCACCCGGACTCGGGGGACACTAGCAGGAACCCCCTTTCACACCATCCCAGGGCGGGAGCAGAGATCAAAACTCGAACTAGGAGGAGTAGTCAGCATATGATAAACCAAGGAAGAAGCAACCTAGTGAACAGGAGTACAGAACTTCGGATCCGTCTGACGGAGGTGGTTCAGCTGATGAAGACAGTGATCACCCGCTCCTCCACATCAACCTTATGGAACATACGACTGCGGAGATCATCGGCCTAACACTAACGCAGCAACAGCTCCTCACAGGGAACAAAGAAGGACATCATTTGGGGCTAACCAGTGGCCAAGCCATCCCAGAACAACAGGGGACCCCCCCCTTAGGCAGCGGCTGCTTCAAGCCACAACAGACATACGGACTAGCTACATGTCTATATCCTTTTGTTTGTTTTCTTCTTTACTGTTTATACCAGTTTGACTTAAGGGGAGGGAGGGGATACAGACCTCTCAGACTATACCTACGTCAGGATTGTCATGTTGACCATTATGGACTTTGGCGTGGGAAGTGGGAGAGAGTGGGGTGGGGGGACCAAACGGGGGGGATGGGAAACAAATAGTATTGCCTGAGAGATTGTTGTTTACGTTTTCAGCCAGACACCAGGAATTCGGAACAACCCACAAACAGCCTAATACACTGACCAGCTGCAGGGCACACATGAGCGGTAGCCACAAGATCGTACACGGTTATAATGGGTGTAAAGAGCTTTTCGGTGTTGACATGGAATGTCAATGGTATGGGGAACAAGGTTAAGAGGGGGCTAGTTACCAGATACCTCAAAAGGCTCAAGCCCAACATAGTCCTCCTCCAGGAGACACACCTATGCGGTACGAGTTGTACATTTCTGGGGAGGGGGCCCTATACCGTGCTGGCACACGCGGGTTTCTCGTCTGGATCGAGGGGTGTCGCCATACTAGTCAGGAAAACAACACCCTTTCACATTACCAAGACCTGAACAGATCCCAATGGCACGTATGCCACAGTACAGAGAACACGGGGCAGGAGGAAACTTACCCTGATCAGTGCATATGCCCCGCCATGACTACAGAGACAAACACTTAACAAGCTAGCCGAGATAATTCTTGGGTCTGGCCCCTCCACACGTATAATGGATGGCGACTTTAACGATGTACTAGACCCACACATAGACCAATTCAAAGTAAGTGAGGGGACACGCATACCTACCCCACTAGCCACGTTTGTAGACTCTCTAGGGCTAACTGATCTCTGGCATAGACACAGCCCCAGAGCCGGTGAGTTGGGAGGAATTGAAAAAGCAGAGTATTTAGCTAGAGGCATATCTGACCACTCACCTTTGTGGCTGACGGTGGGTGAGAGTACCTCCAAGTCTCGGCGAGAGTGGAGGCTGTCGGTTTGGGACTTACACAACCACACAGTAGCCAAGGAGATCCGCACAGCCACAGAGCTGTACTTTGCACAGTGCCCTCTGCAGTTACACTATGGGAGGCATACAAGGCAGTGCTGTTTGACAGAGCGCAAAACATAATAGCCCACAAACGAAAAGAAGAGACTCGTCAGATTGAGGCCTTAGAACAGAAATTTCTTGACCTAGAGAGACACATTAATCCTGACCCAGATACTCAATTGCTTCGCCAGATAGCCGTGACATGAAGTGAATACCGAACGCTAGTGGAGCAACAAGTACGAACCCAACTTCAGGCCACGCAACATCGACTCTACAAGTCTGGGGACAGAGCCAGGAAGCTCCTAGCTTGGCTAGGTAACAGGGAGAGAGAGGCAAGGTGGGTAGTGGAGATTCATGAAAACGGGGTGGTTCACACGACTGCGCAGGCGGTGGCGGACGCATTCGCTTGCTACTACAGAGCCCTCTATGAGGACAGACCCCTAGCAGATGAGGCGTGAATAAATAACTACCTTAGTACCATTCATACCCCCAAGATCACACACGAGGATCGAACAGCCCTAGATACCGACTTTACACTACAAGAAGTGGCAGACACGATCTCCAGACAAAAATCAGGGAAAACTCCGGGACCAAATGGATTGCCATCCGAATTTTTCAAGCGCAACACCAGCCTATTAGCCCTGCACCATTTGAACATGTTTAATGTATTGTTGGTGGAAGGGACACTTCCACCGGACCTATGTCAAGCCACCCTAGCGGTGATCCACAAACCCGGAAAACCTCCCGCAAATTGTGGGTTGTACCGCCCGATATCGCTACTTAATGTAGAAACCCAAATATTTGCCTCAATTCTGGCGTCCCGTTTATGCACAGTGATCACTTCACTGATCCACTGCGATCAGTCGGGTTTCATGCCCAAATGCGCCACACGCTTCAACCTCCGCCATCTGGCTAACTGGCTAGAAACTGTCAGAAATAGACCGGCCTCTCACGCCCTCCTCTCTCTAGACGCCGAGAAAGCCTTTGACGCGGTTCACTGGCCATTCATGTGCCAGGCCCTGCTGAAGTTTGGTTTTGGACCTGCCTTTATGACGTGGATAGAACTGCTATACACTAAACCCAGAGCTAGGGTGCGCGTCAATGGTGAGACGTCAGCAGACTTTCCGGTGAAAAGAGGCACTAGACAGGCGGTGCCCGTTGTCCCCGTTACTATTTGCATTGGTACTGGAGCCACTTGCGTGTCTAATCCTGGCGCACCCAGACTTGAGCGGTTTTAGTGATGAAACCGGACTCCTTGGAGATGAGCTAATCTCTTTATACGCAGACGATGTACTACTATATATTAGTGACCCAGATGCAGTAGTCCCGTTGACACTTCAGCTATTTAGAGAATTTGGTGATCACTCTGGATACCATATTAATTGGGACAAATCCAGTCTCTATGTGGTGGGGGGCTCGCTCGATACTGATAGCATACCAGAACAACTTACAGTGGTTAGGGAGGGCTTTCGATACCTTGGGCTCTATGTCTCCACCGAAGACACAGTGTGCATCAACCGTAACATCAAACGAATACTAGTGGACTTCCGGGAAGATGTGGTGCGATGGAGACAGCTCCATCTGACACTTCTCGGGAGAGCCGCCATGTACAAAATGATAACACTCCCGAAACTTCCATATGTATTGCAAAACACATACTGTTGAATTTCAGAGTCAATCTTCACCACCATTAATGCGGAGCTACGCACACTCCTCTGGGACAGGCACCATCCACGAATAGCACTACCCACACTTCAGTGCAAACAATACAATGGAGGGATAGCCTTACCTGACATACAATCCTATTATCGGGTGGCCCACCTGATAGTCATTAATGAATGGGGACACCATACCTATGCCTTGGAAAGACTCCAATTTCGACAGCACTCACACTTGCACTATTTATACGGGGGCGGGTTACCAGAAGATTACTATCCACCAGTCAAAGGGTCGTGAGGCATGGAAGGGGGCCGAACACCAAATGAAATGGGATAAAAAACTGACAAAGGCGACACCGCTTTGGGAGGGCGCAAGACTACCAGAGATATACAGGCTCCAGGGCTTTAAACGGTGGGATATAGTAGGGATCTCCAGACTGGGCAAATACTTCAAGAGGGGACCCTAATTTCCTTTGAGACACTCCAGGCCGAGTTCCAACTAAATAGTTCCCAAAGATATAAATATCTGCAGTTACAACATGCGTGGGGTGAAAGACCCCACAGTGCTCCCCGAATTCGCCCCACTCGAAGGCAGACTACTGCAGGAAGAAATCCTGGACAAAGTTGTCTCTTGGACCTATAAAACGTTAATTAATAATGTCCCAGATAGGTTGGGGCCCCTTAGATCCAGATGGGAAAGTACGACAGGGCAGTTACCAGACATTGATTGGTAGGGGGCCCAAATAAATACACCCGAGCGAAGTCGTGATTAAGCTACGACTGCGCCTGGTGCAATACAAAATCTTGCATAGAGTGTACTTTGACAGGACACGCCTTCATGCCATGGGGAGAGCGGACACACTCAATTGCCTGAGATGTAAAGCCCAACGCAGCACATAGATACACACATTGTGGGAATGTCCTCTTATAGAGATCTACTGGGACCAGATACTGGGGGAGCTGAGTGCGATACTGGGGGCCCGACTTCACAGGGAGGCCAAACATGTGCTGCTGAGAGTCTCCACAGAGATTGATCTACCTCGTAGCAAACTCCTATTATGCAACCTGGGAATGGTAGTGGCCAAGAGACATCGCCAGACACTGGGGAGCCCCCGATCTCCCTACACTCGCAGAACGGAGGGCGGGTATGGATTTATATATGGTCACAGAAAGGGTGACATGCAAAGCCCAGGGCTGCCCCCAAAAAAAGTTCACCAAGATCTGGGCCCCATGGTTGAGGAACTATGGTCTAGAGATAGAAAATGAAGACAGTAATAACAGTCATGCACCGGATTGAATCAGAGACACGGGAGGGAGGGGGACCAGTGGCTACATCCCCGGGCCGAAACCCACACAGTGGGTAGAGGGGCGGTGGGATGCACTCTGTTCCTGTAACCCTCCTGGAAACAACTTGTGGAAATGTGTGCTATCAAATACTACCGCGCACTAATGCTTTAATTTGTATCAGAAATGCAAGTCTACAATGTGTAATGTATACGTTTCAGTGTACTGGCTACCTTTGTATTAATGAAAACAGTTTAAAAAAAAAGAATGCCCAAGATAGTCAAGGATGAACATTATTATGCAATTGGCACTATTATGCTATGAACAGGCAATTGTGTCTGAGATGAAACCCGATTAATAGGGGCTAGAATACACTTTTGGCAATCCTTGAACTAAGCGTAGTGTCCACCAAGCGACACTAGCGAAGGACACATTGTCACACAGACACATCAATGAATGCAGATGAGGATCTTACTTTTCTCTGCTTTCGATCCATACCATGCTCTCCCCAGCTCGTGGGCCGATCATGCTCCAAACTAATATGTTTTCACTGCTCTGCAGTCCCAGACTTCAGTTGGTCAGCATCGGTTAGTGCTCAGGCTACTGCTAGCACTCTTCTTTCAAAGTCCATTGTTCACACACACTGTGCGACTGATAGAACACAGCCAATAGCACGGCTAATCTCATTGTCACTTAGCTAGATTGAAAGTGAATGCAGATGCCCATGTGGCAGACCCCATAGGCCGACACAGTGTGTGTTTGAGTGCTATCATAAGGCCCTGTCATTGGGTTGACTGTCTGTCACCCTAAGGGTGCTGTAATGAGCAGCGCTACATTCTTTAACAGCAAATATTCTCTGAAAGAAATACTGGGATTGACTTCACTTCTGTGAAACTACTTTGAATGTTCTGGCGAGCTACCAGTAGCTTCATGGCTACTCGTTGGAGAACCCTGGCATAAGTAATAATCAGCGTTTCCCTAGATTCCTCAATAATTCCACATTTCACAAGCCTTTGCCAAACATGAAAAGAACATCAGACCTATAAACACAATATGCACAGTACTGATAAGTAAAATATGGTCCACACCATTTCTTTGGGTGTAACATTCTTTTGTTTTACCTAATTTAACCAGGAAACTGAACCTAAACATGACATCGAACGCTGATGGGCTCAAAACTATATTTACCTGTAGCTAACTCTCTTGTAAACCCTGACAAGGTATCACTATCACATTTGCACTTTGGTGGAATTGTCAGTTCTCTTGGTTTGATACTGACCCCTAAATGCCAAACACATGATACATACTCTGTGAACCAACAGTTAACCTCTTGTATCTGTAACCATCTGTGATACCCTAACACGAGTTACATATATTAAAAACACTCCAGTCTCTTCTTTTAGAAAAGAAAGCAAGCCTTGTCATCAACAAATGGCCAAAACCTGTAATAAGCAAATAAACAGAGAAACTAACCCTAACATTTGAAATTTAAATAACCATATGTTACTTGATCTGCCTGCACTGAACTATGTTCATTTATTTTATCTTTAATAGAAAAAGAAAACTATGTTTGCAACAGAATGTAGGTTTTGGAAGCACACCTGCAATAACGTCAATGAGTAGGTGCTGCTCAACATGTATATGTTGGAAACTGTGCTTTTGTTGCAGTCATCCCCCTACGTTTTGCCCCCTTTTTTTGGTAGTAGATGCTGATTTTCGACTCTGACAGTGCACTGAGTGCCAAAGATGGTGCAGACCATGAGTGAAAACATGACATGGCACACTCCTGTGTGTCATACCAAAGTCACTGCATCTAATGTATGTACCCCTAAGGCAGGGTGCATTATATTTTATGTGAGGACATATCTGCATGAGAACATATGACCCTGTGATGTCTAGTTCTATTACTGGATATTGCTAGTGAGCTGGGAAGCCATCTTAAGGTATGTACTGGACAAAACGAGTTCCCCGGCTACATAATGGCTTCACTGAAACATATGGTGTTTGGTATCAAACCCCTCATTATAATAAGCCCACACTGATTACAGTGATTGATTTATTAATAAATGCACCCAGAGGGTACCTTAGAGGTACCTCCTGAAACCTACCAGTCCTTTAGTGTGTTGGCTGACTGGTCCAGTCCAGCCTGCCACCACAGATGAGTTTCTGACCCCCAGAGGTGAGAGTCCACACTCTCAGGAGGTCAGGAACAATGCCTGCTCTGGAGAGAGGTGTTTTACACCTTCTCCAGGAAGGCTGGTAAATTAACATTCCAAGGCAGGGAGCTTCAAAGAGCCCACCGGCTTTGGTATGCAAATCTGGCTTCCCTCAGAGGGGAGGGGATGCAAACCCTCCTGACCAGAGCCCATTTGGAGCAAGGCCAGGCAGGAAAATTAGTAGTCAGAAAGGTGTGTCTACCCTCAGGCTAGTTCCACCCCTAAGGTGGGCTACCTGATGTGGATATGAAATTTAAAAGTCTGCCATCTTGGTGATGGCAGAATTAGGAACTCTGGGAAAGGGTTATGCCCACTTCCCACAGGAAGTGGTCATATAGGGGGTGTAGTGACCCCATGGATAAGTAGCCCATTGGTTACTACCCAAAATTCCCCTAACACCCCTAATATTAGTATTTAAGGGAGCTCCTGGCACCAGGAAATCAGATTCCTGCCAACCTAAGAAGAAGAACACTGAAGAGCCACAAGAAGCAAGGACTGTAGAGAAGCAACTGACTTGGAGCCAGCCCTGCCGGCCTATCTGCTGTTCCCACCAGATTGCATTAAAGTTATCTCGTCCTGCAGCTGCTGTGCTTCCAAAATCCTGAGAGGACTGTCTCCCTTCAACAAAGACCCAGGAACTGTCATGGAGTAGCGAGCTGCTTCCCTGCATCCTGCAGGCACTCCAAACGAACTGTGAGGACTCCTGACCGCTGCAAACCTGACACCGGAAAGCAGCACTGCACCCGTGCCCCCTCGCCTGAGCTAAAGTGGGCCAATGGTGCTAGCGTGGTCCCCTGATCCTCCAGAGACAAAGCCCACCTTGGGTTTGTCCACAGTGGACTCATCGACGCCGCCTGCAGCCTCTTTGTGCAGCGCCCCCCCACCGCAAGTGTCTCCGTTGATGAAAACCCGACACCTCAGAACTTCTTGCCACCTGGCCGTCCTGGCCCGAGGAGAAGAGGACCAAAGGTGTTCCCACGTACCCGAGCATCGTGAGACCTGAACTCCCTTGTTGGTTGAGCCTGACTCGTCTCCCAGTCCCAGCTTGCAGCCTCTTTGCAACCCGACCATTCCCCATGAAAGTGAATAGGACACCGGACGCCATAACACACCTCTGCACCCAGACTCCCCAGAGCCTCCCGAGGAGACCTGTTCATGTAGCCTTGGACCTTGTCCCATACTCAACTTAAGTCCAGGAGATTGGTCCTGTAAGTCTCTGTGAAGTGCCTGAATGCAGTACATGTTTTCCCCCACAGGATAACATCGGGCACACGACATTGAAAAGCACCTCTGCACCCGGCCGCCCAAGGTGACCTGTTGGTGCTGCCTTGGACCTTGCCCTATACTCACCTTAAGTCCAGTAGATTGGTCCCATAAGTCGCTGTGAAGTACCTGTATCCAGTTTATGTCTTTCCTCCATAGGGTAACATGATGGGGTGTTGAGGCGCTTTTTTTGGCGAGTAGCACGCTACTCCCGAACCCATAAAGGATTAGTATTGCATTAGTATAGTGAAATATAAAAGTTGTGTGGATATTAGTCAGTTATTTGGAATCAGAAGGATAGCGGACGGATAAAAGAGGGAAAAAACGTTTGCATTTATATAGCGCTTGTTGCCCCTGATGGGGTGTTGAAGCGCTTTTTTGGCGAGTAGCATGCTACTCCGGAAGTGCAATATAAATGCAAACCTTTTTCCCTCTTCTACCCCTCCGCTATCCTTCTGAATCCAAATAACTGACTAACCTATCCACCACTCAAATTACTTTCATATTTCACTATACTAATTCAACATTAATCCTTTATGGGTTCCGGAGTAGCGTACTACTCGCCAAAGAAGTGCTTCGACGCTTCGTCAGGGGTAGTAAGCGCTATATAAATGCAATTACGATTACAATTAGTGCTTCAGAAATTGAACTTAGTCCACTTTTTTAAACTGTAAAAATTCATAACTTGAAAAGTACTTACCTGATTCTGATGATCTTGGTATCTAAATTCATATAAAAGTATGTGATATTTTTATAAATTGGTGTCAGGATTCTCTATTGAGTGTGCGCCTCACTGCCTTGTGTGTGCAATAAATGCTTAGCACAACCCTCTGATATGTTTAACTGTTCTCCCACACTACCACAAAAGAGAGCATCTGAGGTGTCATGTGTGCCTCTGTAATTCCTTTGGGGTTTGCCTGGACTCTTTACACAGTATACCTCTTTTTGGTCCACTATATAAAGAGCCAGCTTCCCACATTAGAACTAGCATGGGCAATATCATGGTGTGCTTTGCTAGAGCAGGACAGAGCCGAGCGCCTGTTTTATATGCCTGTAGGGTTTAAACCCAAATTCTTTTAACCCGATTTTTCTATGAGTAAGTGCTTATGTTTTAGATAGCTCTAAAACAGTGAGCATGGTTTACCTATTTCTGTTTCAGAGCTGTATTGTCTGAAAATAAAGCACATAGGGGGCGATTTACCAAATCTCCACGCAACGCAGCGCAGCCCCCCACGAGGCTACGCTGCGTTGCGCGACATGGAAGGAGCAGGAGAGCACCATATCTTCAGAGATATGGCTCTCTCCTCCCCTTTCCCTTGCGCCAGTGCTGATTCCAGCTGCCGTGCGTCAGACACACACCTTATCGCCATAGCGCTAGGGAGTGCGCATGAGTCTAGCATAGGTTTTGTTTCTAGGAAGGCTACCCTTCCTGTACAAAATACTATGCCTAGACATGAGGGAAAGCTTTTCCCACTTTGTATGCGTGCTGCACAGTGCAGCACGCATGCAAAGTCGGACAAGGAAGGAGAAATTAAAGCATTTCTCCTTCCTTGCGCCTAGTTTAAAAGGGCACAGTCTTCTCATGCTAAACCCAATCTACTGTATTTAGTAAATTGGTTTTAGTGTGAGAGATCCTTGGGTGGTTGCATAGGAACGTCCATGCACCACCCTTGGCACGCCCCCATGGCGCAAAGTAATGCGAAGCAGCGCTATGCGCTGCTTCGCATTACTCTTACGTTATTTCCAGCGCTAAAAAACTTTTGCGCTGGAAAGTAAATTAGGAAAATAAGATTTTGCGCTGATTTGCGTCACTTTTGAAACGCGAATCGGTGCAAAATCTTAGTAAATCTCCCCCTAAGGGCCTGAGGTATGTTTCCTGGTTTCTATTATGATTTCAGTTCAGAGCCCATGCTGACTCCAGCAATTGGATCGATCGCCCACCCTAAATGTTTGTGAGCCTGGGATGAGGACAGACAGAGGGAGGTGGAAAGGAGAATGAGGCAGAGATTTACCTGGATTGTCTGTGTTATAAGTAGGCCAGTTGGGGGATAGCAGGGGATAAAACAAATAGGCAGCTACATGGCACCGGCCAGAGGAGCAGTAGAGAGCAGGGTGCTTTTACTCCAAAAAACAGGAGATAATTAGAGCCCGATAATCCATATGAAAAGATGCACAATGCAAAGATACTGTTAAATGAGTAAATGGATGCCAAATGGAAGTTGTGAAATGATCAGTAACAATGGATCTTTGTAAAGGCAGGAACTCAGCCTGCTGCTGAACAAATGCACCTCATGAGCAAGGAAAGAAGTGGAAGACCAACCATGGGTGGCAACCATCTTTTAAACCTCATTTTCACCTACTCCTTCTAAGGCAAAGTAAGCCAAACGTTTGAACAGAGGTTGTGTTCCAAGCCCCTTTCATGTTCTTGAAGGCTCCCAAAGGTGGACGAACACTAGTTGGACGTGCCCTAGTCGCATCATGGCTCAAACCCTAGCCATACTACCTACAAATGCTAGGGTGAGAAAAGAAATGTTTGATAAGTTGTAGCATTGATAGAACAAATACGAATTATACTGCCCCGTGTTACCATTCTGTCTTTACTTATCCCTCCATGTGAGCCACATCTTAGGTCCCAGAGACTCATACTCTTTCTAGTTTACATGAGGAGGCATCCTCCAGCCCTTCTAGAATTTCCTCCCAGATAACTTATATTTTCCTTATTAGTAGAGAATGACATATCAGGTAAAAAAAGACAATTGTCGGCCTAAATATCTTGTGCTCAGTCTAATGTGGAGAAATCTAATTAAGCCTAGTGTACATACTGGCCAGAGTCTGGCCTTGGCAGAATTCCAACTGTTACATCACTCAGAAACAGCTACAGTCAGTACAGACGGAAGACCGCTTTAAAATGGTGGGGATTCATTTCTAATGTACTATAGTCAAGCAATCATTTACCAAAACTATTCCCTTTAGCGGTATAAATACAGAATGGGTTGTATAAACTAATCAACGCAAAATACGAGAGCAACTCCAATGTATTCTATCTTACGACCAAGTCATAAAGGACGATTACAAAGCCAGTTGATTTCTCTTAATTGACAAGATTAATAACTCACCATGTAAGATTTTACACAAGCTGGATTGGAAGATTTTGATTAGTCCCTATAGGAAGGCATTAAGTGAGGTAAAAGCAGCCTATTTTTTCAGAAACGTCTGTCAGTGCCAAACATCTTGAAGGTGCTCTTTGCTGCTATAAAGGAGTTAAAAGGAACTCTGGAATCCACTCAAAATTCCAGTTCCTTTCCTGACTCCAGTCAATTTAGAAACCATTTTCAAGCAAATGTAGGGGACATTAAAGTTTTTGTAACTGCACGGAAAAGCTTGTGTAAGATGGATGAAGAGAGTCAACTGGGTTATCCAGCAAAAATACCAACATTTTCATGTTTCTCTGTATTATTAATCAATGTTATGCTCTGATAAAAAAGAATAGGTCTACATATTCTGTATCAGGCATTTTCTCTGCCTACCTGCACAAGGAATTGCTATTGAACTCAACAAGGCATATAAAAAATATTTTTAGTGCTTCTCTAATGACAGTTATTGTACCAGGAGCCTAAAAGCATACATTACACCTCTCGTTAAAAATCCTTAGTTGGACCCAGTGTGGAAAATTTTAGGCCAGTCTCACAACTGCCAAATTTAGCAGAGTACCTTGAACGTGCTGTATTTGAGCACTGTTCATTGAGTTCCATAATTTACTGCGTCCCGTACAAATGGTTCTCACACAGGATGTAGTATGGAAACCGTAGGAACAGCAGGGTTAGATGAGCTCCGGCATTGCCTGGATCAAGGCATAACTGCTGCCCTGATCCTGTTGGATCTGTCAGCAGCCTTTGAAACCGTACAGCATCAACTTTTGCTAAATTATTCTGCTAATGTAGGCATTAAGGACACTGCCCTAATTTGTTTCCAGGATTTTTGGGAAAAAAAAGATCTGCACCGGCAAAGTTTAATTCATGTCTATCAGAGTAAGAAAGTATCATGTACAGTTCATTAGGGCTCCATCTTGTATCTTCTACTCTTTAATTTGTACATTGCACCATTGGCCACACTTATGTGTTCTGCTGGTTTGTCATTATTCATGTATGCAGACGATACCCAGATCAATTTTAAGATAGCTGGATATACCAATCTAAAAGCAGATAACCTCCACAATTGTCTGCCTTGGGTTAAAGGGTAGACATTGTGGAACTAGTTCAAATCCAATGAAGGAAACAGATTCTTGCTCCTATTACAGATATTCTGATATGGAATCTTCCTTTCTGACTTTCCTCGCTAGGTGATGAACTGACCTCCTTTCAGTTTGTGAAGAATTTAGGGGTTAGATTTGATAAACAACTGACCATGGAAGAGCAAGGCAACTCATTGATGAGAAGCTGCTTGTACCAGTTACTTATACTAATAAGAATCTTACATCTCTTATCCGTGCCTCAGAAAGTGCCCTTTATTGGGCGGAGCTGTGGGAATTTGCTAACATTGAGGTTTAAACCAGAGTGGAAAACAAATTCCTGAGAAACCTTGCCTTTCTCCCCACTGGCACCCCTTTGTATTCACTCTTTCTGGTTATGGGAGTAAGAGGATAGTCAGGCAAAGTTAGGTTATGGCCTCTTCTGTACTGGAGGCACTTATGGACTATCCCAGAGCTTGCTTGTTATGTCACAGTCCTTCATGACTAATGGAAGCTTATCCATTTTCCAAAGTCCCTTGGCTTTTGAACATCAAAGAATCGCGTTATTCCCTTGGGCAGTCCGAATTATGGGAACCTCCAGCTGTCACCATTGCATTTTGTATGTGCCAGCTGACATTTTATTGTTTTAACAATTGATTCTGGCGTTCATTTCATACGAATTATGAACTTTCCTTGTGCTGAATTGTACTGTTTTATTTATTTACAATGTATTTGTATCTTCATTTGCACTTTTATGGCCCTGGTAGCCAAAATAAAGATATTTGAACTGATAAACAACTGACCATGGAAGAGCAAGGCAACTCATTAGTAAGAAGCTGCTTGTATAAGTTACTTATACTAAAAAGAAACTTACATCTCTTATCCGTGCCTCAGAAAGTGCAAATTGTTAGTGTGTTCATATCATCAAGAGTGGGTTCTTGTAGTGACATTTACCTGAGTTTACCTGCCATAACTACAGAACTCAGCAACCAGGCTAATTTTGAAGTGAAACATCTCTGAACATATCTCTACTACACCAGCCACGTTTATTCAGTTTAGCAGAGAAATAAAGCATTATACTTGGTCTATAACGCATTCTACAATGATCGCAAGAATCCTCTATCAGAAGCTCCGGCTTAAGTTACCAGATTTCATCGAACGTACCTGAGTAGGCGACAGTTTTCAGTAGCTGTGACAAGACTTTGGAATACTCTGCCTGTTGTTTTGCATGCAGAATCTGCTTTGGTACTATTCAGGAAATGCCTGAAGACTTAGGGCCTGATTATGAGTTTGGTGGTGCCGGAGCAGGCCACCACACCAGCGCCCCACTCCAGGACCGCCAAACTCGACTGCCACTCGCCTGCCAGATTACGAGTAATTTTGTTGTCTGGAGGCCAGGCGGCATGGCGGTCCTACGGCAGTGCAGTTTAAAGGCTCATAGTGAGCCTCATAACTGCACCGCCCCAGGACTGCCAATGGACGTTCCTGCACGTCATGGACTGAACAGTCATGTCGTGTAGGAACAGGGGTGCATTCACACAGGGGGGCACAACATGTGGGCACATGTTGTGCCCCCCTGTGTGAATGCACCCCCATGCACAGGGGCAACAAGAGGCCCTGTAGGTCCCCCTTTGTTTTCCCACCGCCAGCTTTTTCATGGCGGGCGCACCTCCATGAAAAGGCTGGCGATGGGGAAACTCTTAATATGCATGGTGGTGTCGCATCGGCACCGCCATGCATATTGCTTCCCCAGACCGCTGCGCCACCGCCAGGGATCGTGGATCCCTAGCGGTTGCGGCCATCTCAAAACGTTCCGAACGAGGTACTCGTAATACGGCAGTCGGACCACTGGTGCAGTGGTCCCCGACCGTCACCGCACCTCCACCACGGGTTCGTCGATTCAATGGACCGCCGAACTCGTAATTAGGCGGACAGCTCTTTCCAACATATTAGCTTTATGTCGTGCTCGTTGTGTGTGTGGCATGTTTTTGTGACATCTTTTTCTTTTGAAAGGATGAGAGCACCAAGATACTTTAAGGTGAATGATGGGGTGTAACACTTTTAAAATTAGTGTTAAAGACAGCAAAACAGTACTGTATTGACTATTCCTACCTGGCTGTATCTTTCTTTAGCAAGGGCCTGACAGCCAGACGCTTTTTACAAGCACTCGTGTGCATGGCTTCATGTCCTCTATTTAGTGCAGACTAAGGGCTTACCTACTTCCAGCCCAGGCCTGCTGTTCTGAGGGTCATCAGGGACCACCCCTTGATAACGTGCAAGAGCACCACTTTCTAAAGCAGCCCTGGGTGCTTTGGGCTTAATTCCTGTACTGCCGAGGCGTGCATGCCAATCATCGCTGCCTCTGTAACGTCGAGTCACAAGCAGTAAACTGCCTCACAGCGCATGATCCAGTGGTGCTGGAGCACATTTTCAGCTATCAACTTCCATTTCTAAATCATTTCCTGCTCTTCTCACTCATATGCCGTCCTCAAAGTTGTTTTCACGGACTCTGTTCCACAACTCCTTGCATCCTACTCTAATTTCACCATCCTTAGTGACTTCAGTACTTGATTAGTCAAGCTCAGCCTTTGGTATTTCAGCATCTTCACTCATCACATGGAAACACTAGGGGCCTCATTTACAAGCCCATTGCGCCATTGGCGCGTCACTTTTTTTGACGCACCGGCAGTGCAATGGACTTGCCCATATTTACAAGGCAACGTAAAGTCACCCTGCGTGACTTTTCATGGCCTTGTAAATATGGGCCCCTTTCACGCATTACTCTGCTTGAAAGGGGCATTCCATGGGTGTTGCTGTAGGTATTCTCACGCAACATCCATGGAACCTGACGCAATCCCAGATTTACAATGTTTTCTAACGCTGGGAATACATCAGAATCCTACGCTTCCTCAGGGGAGGCATAGGAGTGGCGCAACGAGGAGAAATACTTTTATTTCTCCTTGTTTTTTCCTCTTTCTATGCGTGCTGCATTCTGCAGGACGCATAGAAAGAGAAAAATTCCATCAATGATTGTTTTTGTGCAGGAAGATGCCCCTTCCTGCACAAAAACAAATAATCCCTGCAACGCAGGCACCCTTGCAACATGTGACGCAAGGGTGTCTGTGTTGGCGCACAGCTGCTGTTTATGCGCCGGCGCAGGGGGACAGGAATGTGCCGTATCTTGTAGATACGGCGCATTCCTGCCCTTGTATTTTGACGCACGGCAGTGCAGCAGGCTTGCTGCGCTGCAATGCGTCAAAATATAGTGAATGAGACCCTAGGTCTGAAGCAGACCAGCCCATCTCCTGACCTGGTCTGAGCACCAGCCCTGTGCCCTGCCCACCGGTAAGTCCTCTTGTTCGCTTGTTCCCTCCGGGACTCCTCCCACCATTACTCGGGGAAAGTTCGCTCCAGGAGTTGCACTTCCATCCTGCAGATTTAAGGGGTCTCAGGCAAGTGTGCTATGGGTTGGCTTGTCATTTGAAAGCACAGACTCTGCTTACGGTGATGACCCCCAAAAGGACTCAATATGTCAGCGATTTGTTTTTACCACCCCAGAGAGGTGCATGTTTTGAAGGGCACTGACTTCCTATGATAATTTCACTCTCAGTGTGTGCTCTTAGAAGATGCCCGTGCAAGAGAATGAGAGATGTGGAGATGCTCTGGGGCAGATTTACAAGCCCCTTGCGTCATTTTTGCGCCGCCGTTGCGTTACTTTTTGTGACGCAGCGGCGGCGTAAAAATGCGGCCCATTTACAACGTGACGCATCTAGGGAGATGCGTCACATTGTAAAGCCCTGCGTCACATTATACCTGTGTCAGGTATAATGGTTGCAGGGTGGGCGTTCCCACGCAAAAAAGCCTCATAGAAGTGACGCAGTGAAATCTACAAGATTTCACTGCGTCACTTTTAGGACGACACTGCGTCAAAACCTTACCCCTGTTTGAAGCAGGTGTAAGGAGTGACGCCCGGTTGTGGGAATAGGCCTCAAAATGCATTGCTGGAGTTGTGTCGTGCTTGCGTCACGACTCCAGCAATGCGTGACTTTTGCCCCAACAGATGCGCCAGAATTTCTGACGCATCTGTCAATCCTTGCGCCATGGTGCGCCGTATTGTAAATACGGCGCATCCATGGTGGCGCAAGGGTTTCTCAGAGTGGCGCAGGGAAAGTGACGCATCTCTATAGATGCGTCACTTTCCTGTAAATCTGCCCCTCTATGTTTTGCAAATTGCACTCATGTTATAGCAGGAGGCGTTCAACCAACTGAGCTGTTTCACCTGCATTTGATAGCAACATCTGAAGTTTTACATGATAGCCGAGGCATCAACACATTTGGCATGAAATACAGTATTTTCTGCAACATGCCAAAGCATTCCAGTTCAGTGCATTCAAATGGTATATTGTGCTGACACTGGCAGTGTAAAATTTAACGCACTAAACTGAAATGCTTCCAAATACTGTGCTTCTTTAACATGAATTGTTTTTGCCCCTCACCCCACCGATGCCCCAAAAGAACGAGAGACAAGTGATTTATCATGTGCCCTTTATGTGGCCGAGGTTGTGACCATAGATGGAGCAACAATCTAGTCTTTTAGAAGCTGCATGAGAGGTTTTAGCACACCAAACTGA